>JAOUZG010002851.1:10130018-10141046 GCA_026289955.1 Argiope argentata | reverse complement strand
TTAAGTAAAAAAAGGTTGTTTTTTTCAGTTATGTCATAGTTTGATGAATATAGGATGCAGGAACTAGGATGCATTAATAGATACTGTAAAGTATTAAAATGATGTATTGAAAATAATAAGTTACCCTATAATTTGTAAATATGTGCATACTATTCTATTTAAATATCTTAAATAAACCATAATGCGTTTAAAAATTTAAAAAGTGACTTTTATGATTTTTTCATATAAATCAGGGAAGTATATTAATAATAACAAAGTGAAGAAGAAAAACATATAAAAAGTACATTTTTTAAAACTTTTATCAAGCATTTGTTGGAGAGAAGAGCTCCTTAATCCAGATAAAAAAATCCTTAATATGTAATTTCTAATAATAATAATAATAATAATAAATATTGGTACTCTTATTAATCATTAAAATGCATATTGATATTTGCTGCTTTCCATAAAATTAATATACATTTAATTTATGATACATATTTTAACATTTTTTTCTTTTGCATTCTTTCAAAATCATTTTATTATTCAACTATTTTTTTCGAATATTTTATTACATAAAAGGAAAATGAATTAAACTATTTTGAATATCTTAAAATAACTTTTAAATTGATCCATTCAAAATAAACACTTTAAGAAATAGAAAAAAGAAATATAATTAAAAGAAATTTATATGCGAATCATAAAATGGGTATCAGTAGAATTTCTCTTGCTTTAGTATATTTTCATGATGAAATGTTTTAGCTTGATATATGTCAGATGTTTAAAAAAGTATATATTTACTTAATATTTAGCAATTCATATGAAAGTATTTTTCATTGATTTAGTTAATCTTCATTTGAAACAAAAAAATTGTTCAATAAAATATCGAGAATATACAATAAATATTATTTCAATGCTACTTCTACATTTTTCAGAGACAGATAATTATATTATCTTAATTCAAATATCTATAAATAAATAAAATTGCATGTTTATTTTGAAAATCAGCTAACATGATAACACAACTTTCTCACTAAGTAGATTCCCATAAGAAGACTACTTACTGCAATGGTTCTCATGATAAGAATTCGGAAAATTTTTCTTAATTTGCTCACAAGATAACTAAAGTAATATTTTTTGGGTTTTAACTAGCTGAGAATATGTTTTTAGAAATATTAAGATCTCGAAAGAGTTCATAAATGGTCCATCTTATTCAAAGATGAGGGGTAAACATGGTGGGGAGAAATTTTCCTTTCCCTATAACTTCTTTATTATTGAAAATAGAAAAACAAATCCATTTTTGCAAATAAATGATGCATAAAAATGTATAATTTTTGTGCTTCAAGTTTTTTGATAACTATATCTTAGAAGCAAAAGGCTGAAATGTTATTTTCAAGCCATAATTTTGACCGTTTCTTACATCAATAATTTATGTTTAAAAAAAGCTCACATGTAAAGAATAACTTTTTGTTTTCCAGCTTGTAAAGATCTTTTTTATTCTGTTAAAAATCTACAAACTTGAATATAGGGTTTAGATTACATTAAATTTAGATTAATGAAACATGAATATATTAGTTTTAGATTAGTGAACCACGATTTTTAGTCCCCATGGCATTATTGGAATCCTCTGGTATCTGTTATATTCAAAAACTTCCAATTACCTTAAGCATGTATGATCAGAAAAATGTATGGATGCTTTAAAAGAGGAGAATCAATTATGGTCTTGGAATTAAATTATAGTTCAAAATACGTCATATATACCAACATACTAGATATATGTACTTTTAATCTAATCATTCTTTTTTAAAGTTTATGCTACTATTTATGAAGTCATTAAATTCATGTCTCTGAAATTGCATTTATTCTGAATAACGAAAAAAATAAAGAAATATTTCTAAAATAATATTGTGAACATTATGTTATTCATTTTTGTTTGCTAAATTCTAACATATATTACCAATAGCATTATTCCATTATATCTAAACGAAGGAAATGGTCATTAAAGGATTACTTAGGTTTTTTTTAATACCTTTCCAGATTAATATTGTAACATTTAACATTTTCAATATTTTTGGTAATTACATGATTTCCGAATTTATTGTGCTTCCAAAATAACTTTCAATGCTTTTCTTAAAAGGTAAAAAAAACACCGAGTCATTTTAACCTCTTGTCTCTATCCACGTGAGGAAATTCACGCTTCCAGTAACGGGTTAATCGAGTGAATGAAAATTCTAATAAGAAAAAAAAATTAGATATTCTTTAGCCATCACTTACAAATAATAAAATTTCAAATTTTTAGAAAATAAAGAAAATGAGAAATAGTTTACAAAATTCACAATAATGAAAAAATGAGCATTCATCCTTTACAAATTTTTATTTGTGAAAAACTTAATTGAATAAAAAAAGTTTAAATGATACATTCCATTGTTTTTAATGATTATAGATTAGAGACTTCTTAAGTCAAAATATCATTATAACTTTTCAAAAATATCATTTTTAACAGCTGAATATGTTCCCAAGTTAACATATTTTTTTAACCAGAAATCTTCCCATACAGTTTGATGCATTCGAACAAATGTGAAAAATATATTTCCTTTTTTAAATTTATAAACAGTTATAAAATTTTTAGTATCTATTCTTTTTGTTGAATATTTAAATATACAATTTTGAATCCATTTAAAAACATCCAAAATCTCACACTGTATTCTCAAAGGAGATAAAATATTCCAAATGCCTTTAAGCAAAACACAATATAAAAATTTTATTATGCAATATTTATGCCAGATAATCAGATTTCGTTTTGTTTACATTATATTATCAACAAAAATATTCCCAAGAGATAAAAATGAATAACGAAAAAGAAAATCAGTTTTTGAAAACGACTACTTAGCCTGATAAACAATGCTTATTAATTTAAATCATGTAATCTCAGTAGTGAGACTGATGCAAATGTATTTTTAAGCGTAAAAAAGTCATTTTCTTATGTGTTATTTTGAAAGGCCCTGGATTAAACTATTATTTTGTACTGTTAAAAATCAATAAAATAAAAAAGCTAAAAAAATCCTTTAAAATTATCTAGGGAAAAAGATTTAATTATCTGAAGACAATTCTATGAATATGTTAGATCATATTAAATTCAACTTTTGTCTTTTTTTCTTTAACATTATATTTCTGCAACAATTCTGTATTTAATATGATTAAAAATGTTTTTTATGTAATATAAGCATAAAATTATTCCTTAACTCTTTGCTTTATATTACAATAGATTAAAACATTTTAAAATACCATTACTTTTTGCGTTTATAATTTATTTTTCAATGTTTTCTAAATACCATATAATTTCAAAAAATATTCATTATTAAATCTGATTTGTTTATAAATGAATTAGTCATGCATACATATATATGGATATCAAAGATGCTGTAGGACTTAATTTGATGATATATATTTTCAGAAAGGAAACTGCAGGCAGTATGTCTGGTTTAATAGAAGAGAATCTTAACCTCGAAAGCTAAAAGCTAAAGCTGCAATTAAGTGAAATCCGAGCAAAAAAGATTATTTTTAGAATGGAGGTCAATTGCGATAATATTCGTCAAAGATAAATAAAATTATGAATTTTTCAGTGGATTTTCATTTTTTGAGATCGTCAATCAAAAGAAAGATCATTTATAGATTAAAAGTGCGATCATTGGTTCAAGTAGAGATTCATAAAAAGAGAAAAATTTCAAAGTCAGAAAGAAAAAAATGTTTATATATTCCTATATTAATGAGCCATGTTTTAAATTTAATGTACTCAGCTTTTAGCATGCACTTTTTTTAACAAAAAGATATTTTAAGGCTATTAAATTAAAAATCCGTTTCGGAATTTGCAATGACTTGAAGAGTCCAATTAAGATTCTTAATGAGCCTGTGAGAGAGGTCCCCCCGTGATATGTGGATCTCGATTAAGATCTTGAATGCCATGGTTCTCAGGTCTTCTTACCAGCGTAATAGAACTTTTCCACTTATTATAGTAAAGATATTCAAAATTTCATTCCTTTTTCTAGATTGCTTAAAATCAGAATTTAAATCCGAACTATAATTTTATTTAAAAAGCTGGAAATTAGTTTCTTTTTATTAAGAGGTTGAGATTTTGAGTTTATTGCATGCATGCGAAAATATGTACACATTGTGAACCTTTCGACAAAAAATTTCTCAAAATAAGATTACTCTCTGACTTAAAATTAGTTTGTGTTATTCTTACGATACTTTCTTTCTTTCTCGACCGAATATTCTTGAACGTGGAATCTGTAGAATTCCCGGTATGTTGAATGGATATATGTAAGAATATTTATTAAAAAATTGTTTGCATACAATACAAAGAAAAAGTAACTATATAAAATACTATGATGATGGAGCAGATGCCCTTTTGGGAACATGAGCAGAAAATTCTATTGAAGTTAATATATCCTAGAGAAGAGTTTGGTTGAAATACGAAACGAAAATTTATTCAGGACTCAATTCATTGTTATTTTGTAGGAACTGAAATCTTTTTCAAACACCCAAATTATTTCGTTTTTGAATTATCTTGGCAGTTCACTAGCGGAAGTACAGATTGACAAACGACTAATCTTTATACATACTTAAAATAAAATATGGCAAAAATATACATTTTAAATGATAAAATTGTTAATCAAATTTTATTTATCGAAACAAAAGTGAGATAAATCCAATTAGATTGTCTACTCCTAGGCATATTTAGTTCTAAATGTGAAACGGATAAACAAAACAAGGTTGTATATATGTCTGTGTAAAGATTTTATCTTTCTTGTTATTTATGTTTTTTTTTTAATTCCTACAATTAGTTTACAATCTCTCTATATGTATTTATTATATATATACATATTGTTCAAATTTTCAATCGTTAATAAAATACATTTAATTTATCCACTCAAGTTCAAATACATTTTTTTAAACTTACATTGGATGACACTCAATTTTTATTCAGTTTTGTTCAAATATTAACATTAATTAAATTGAATTAATTTTTTAATACTTTAAATAGAGTTTTAGCAAATCGTAATGAACATTGAAATCAACAGGCCTTATTTCAATCTGTAAAATGCCAGAATGTCCCTATTTTTCACGCGAAGGTCAAGAATGAGAATTCATCATGTTTTGATAAATTATTTAGATTAATTGTAGTTATTTAGTAAAACAATAATTAAAATAAAATTCTTTTGTTGATAGAAATAGTAATTGACTTTAATTGATATTACTTGTCATTTCTGTTTTAACACATTTTCGCTCAAACGTTTGGCACACATCTTACAATATAGATGCACAGATAATATTAATTTACCTCAAATCATTTTTGAATTATTTTGCTTACAGAGAGAATGACATATATACTTGATTCCTATAAAGTGTTTTCTGTCTCAAGGAGGTTTGAAGTATCAGAGTCACAACCGAGCTCACATTTTACAATGATTTCGCTTAGTATACTTCGTTTATAAAATAATTTTTTAAAAATGGTTCGATGAAGAGTAGTGTTTAACTTAGAGATAAGGATGATAACATTTTATTTTAGAATTTATTTATCCCTCAATGCACAGTATATTTATTGTTGCAAAAGTGAAAACAATATTAACATTGCTTTTTACTTTGGGAGTTATAATGGAGCTGTAAGATATATTAGTCTACAAAGGACAAATTCACTCATATTAAACTGCTGCCATTTTTAGATAAGTATCAATTTCAAAATTTTAAATTTCATTCTTAAGCAAGAGAAATATCCATGCAAGATCTCAAAACAGAAAAGAACAATTAAAAAGGAAGACATTATACGGTTATCTCTGCTAAGAAAAATTAAGTTCAAAGAATGCAAAAGACACTTTCGCTTAAATAATGTCTTTATTAAATCGTGAAATAATACAAATTTTTCCCTTCCTGAGCTGCATAGTTAAAATTGGAGATTTTGTAGTAACATCAGGAATATTTATTATATTTTATAATAAATATTTATTTAAAAAAAGGAAATTGCGAGAAGGATTTTTATAGAAAAAAAATGGAATCGATTAAAAATTATTATTTGCTTTATTAAGATTTAAATATATATACATGATACATAAAGTTATTAAAGTTAAGGAAAATATTCGCATATTATATTTAAAGGATGAATTTCTTTGAAAAGCAAAAAAAGAAATAATATATATTCACTGAATTTTCTTTATAATCCCGTCAAAGAAGCACATTAAAAGGATTTTTCTTCGTATAATGTGTTAAGAAATTAAAACAAAATCTATCTTCTTCTATGATTTATAAATATAAAATTTCAATGAACAGAAAATAACAAAATATTATCTGAAATACAACATTTTTAAATCGCTCAGAAAAGAGCATAATCTTATTTCCTCTAGACCTTTCTAAATTTTACATGACCATACAGAGAACCGAGTTTAAGACTTTCAGAAAACACTTACAATCCTTAGGACTGCGTTTATACATTTTTCTTGGGAACATGTTGCATTGTTGAAATAGTATAGTTTTTTTTTCTTCTTTTAGCTCCAAGTTCAGGAAAAAGAGATGCTTGAACAAAGGATATAAAATATTTATCATATCTACTCTGCAATGCTAGAAATAAATTATGAAACATTCCCCGAGAGACTGGGAAGGGAAAAAATACTAATATTTGAACTACTGACTAAACATGAGACCGTGAGTGATAAAAAGTATGCACAGAGGATGTACGATGAAAAATATTCTTAAAGCAATGGAGAAAAAAAAAGGTCATCATATATTTGCAGTTTTTGGGTTTCTTCGTCTACTTTACAAAGGAATTTTTTTCCTTACTCTCTAAGGATGTATTTAAACCTGGTGGTGGTGAATTTTATTTTATGATTCTTGTCATGAGGAGGAAATGGGAAACTTTTAGTAAAAGATTATTACTTATGATAAAAAATTATAAAGAAAAAAAGTTTCCTTTTCTTTCTTTTGTTAAAGTGTTCAAAATATAAAATAAATTTAATTATTTCTTAATAAATACGTTAATTGAAATAAATATAATAGAAATTTTTATTTTATTCAAATCCATTATTGCATCCATTCATAATACTATATATATGCATGCATATATATTTATTTTTATGTATGAATGTGTGACTAAGCAACTAAAAGTATCCAGATACTTGTTTACGAATTTTTCTAATTTTTGTAAAAAGGCTGCAAAAACTGTCTTCGAACTCCAACCATGTAAAAAATATATCTAAATTTTCTTCTTTTTTAGTAACGAAAGCATTAAGGGGCTGAATATAGTTAGAAATGATTTTATTTTTCACAATTTCACTTACAGAAAATCTGATATTGTTCACATTACATGATATGCACATAGATACGGTGGCTTGTGGAAACGGATCTTGAGGAACTGAATTGGCTTGCTGAGGATACGAATACCAATTTCATCCAACAGCATATTTGGAATGTATTGAAATGGTGGATACAAGGCTGACTATAATACTCTCATCAGAAACAGAGCTCACCAGTTTTCTTTTAGTAAATATCTTCCGATTCCAAGACTATTTTATAGAACCTTCTTATTCTAAATTAGCACAGATTTTTTTTATTTAAAAGCTGACACCATAATAAGTTCATATTATAAATGCTGGATAGTTAAAAATACATAGAAGTGTAATGGATATATTTTTGAAATCTTCTAATATTTTGTTTATCATGAATCACTCCACAACTAGCGAATTAATGATATAAAATAAATACAAAGCACCCATAGATTAATCTTCTCATAATGTTCTATTATATTGTAAATAAAGCCTTCCGACGTCCTATCAAAGAGATACAGCGTCTTTTTTATCAATTCAGCGTCCTGGGTTCGATCCCCTGTTCGGGCGTGGTTGTTCTTCGTCTGTTGAATCTGTGAACACCCTCTCCCTTGTAAAAAGGGGTTGTCTAAGCGAATGTGATACGAGCGTAGCTAAGGCGTATTCTTGACCCTAATAAGCGCTACTTAAAACACACTTGGCTTAAAATAGCTGACTACGTAAGCAAGATTGCCCTTTGTGCTTTAGAAATAACTGAAAAAATAAAATATAAGGATTTTTTTAAAAAAGTTATATCTTATTTAGCAATTCAAAAAAATATATTGGTAGATTTCATCACTAACAGCATTAACAATCATTTGTAGCCTATTAAATCATTTCCAGATTTCCCTCCGGACATGATTTGGAATTTTCTGAGTTAAAATAACTGTGTTTTTTTATTCTTCAACTTTCAAATTTATGCAGCAGAAACTCGTTTATTCTCGTAGCATCAGAAAAATAAATCGAATAATACCATAATGGGAAAATGTAAAGGCCTAGAAAAGGGTCCAAATTTACCAATCCACTCATCTGAGAATGTTGCATCAAGGACGCAATCATATTCGATTTTTCAAAATATTTTAATGATCTTTTAACTGAATGTAATAAAGATGAAGACTCATTAAAATCACATCTTAATTACTCCTAAACCCTTTTCAGAATTTGTATTTTCCATAACTAGAAAACTCGCATCACTTTTTTTAAGAGCGCCGTTGTTTTGTGTGTGTGTGTGTGTGTGTGTGTGTGTGTGTGTGTGTGTGTGTGTGTGTGTGTGTGTGTGTAAATAATCAAGTTTCAAAGTTACAGTTCATATAGATAAGGGCAAGTGTTATTCCTTGATTTAAGCATTATACATGTATAAATAAATTGTTCATACTTTGTAAAATTATATTTTAATTTAATTTTACGAGCCATCGAACTCTTTTTTGAAAAATGCTCGAACAATAAACATTTTATTGCAACATATTATAATAATTAATTAGCTAAGAAAATAAGGTAAGTTTAAAATACTTCTCATTCTTTCAAATTTGCAGATACCATCTGGCCACGGGTTTCCGCCCTAATTACAAAAGTGGTACACTCCCGTACGCTTCATCACGTACACTCGGAACGCAATCGAACTCCAGCCGAATTATTAAAATGGAACCAGAAAAGGGATTTCGAACTGAAAGGTAGATACACCGTTACAGTCATCACTCATAATTTGCAGAGCGGAAACATCAAATCGAACTCAAGCGCTGATTTTAAACGCAGAGGGGAACACTGGTTTATCGGGAGTGGTGGAAGCGAAGAATAATTCCCTACTATTGATTACAGATGATGCCACAATCTTCCTAAATGCCTCACGTGCCGGGATACAAACAGTGCGTAGGGAAAAATCTTGTTTCAGAAATTTATGACCAAAGTAATTTTTCCCTCTACATATTCCTGCTACATATATTTCGTAAAAGTGAAATGGGAAAAATGGAGATTGTTTTTTTGCAGTTGTGCCTGGTAAGGTCATTCATCATCTCGTTATGCTATGGATTTTGGAAAGGAATATGTTGATTTTAAACATGTGTTGACTTTCTTTTAGTATAAGTAGATAATGTATTTTCAGTAATGACATACGGCTCTTTTTTTCTTGGTTATCTGAAATATTTAAAAGCGCTCTTTTGCATTCTCAAGATTTATTTATCAAGCAATCATTGTATTTTCTCAATCTTAAATCTTTTACTTTTTCATTTCTTTTAATAAATATAAATATGTATGATTCAAATAAAATAAAAGGAAATGAATTAATAGGCTTTTATTTACTCTGTAATCAAAAGGTTGGACAGCACATAACTTAATGAGAACGTGGAAAAATATATATTCTATTAATATTTCTATTAATATTAATCCCAGATAATTGCGATTCAAAATATAGATTTTTATATAAAATTCTTGTAATAAAATTAATATTTAATGAATTATCATATAAATTTGACTGAAAAAGACAAAAACGACACAAATTCGTTTAGATTCACATTTAAATAAAAATAAAAATAATGGTAGTATTTAATAATTGAAGGATAATAATTAATTTAATAATAATAGAAAAAAATATTATCTTGTTTTCGTGGAAATTATGAATTTAATTGCAATAATATCTTATATAATTATTAATTCACTCGATATGTATAACTTCCTATTTTTATCTATTTAGTTTCAAGCAGGTGTATTAAAACGGATTAAAATAACAAATATATTCCTCAAAGTTTTAAATTTCACAAAAATAGGTATCTCGAAAAATGATTAATAATATTTAAAATTCTAATTCCAAACACGAGTAACAAAGACAAAAGAAAGAAGCTTAAAACAGATTCCTTTTTACATTCAACTGTTCCTTAGTATGTAATATTTTTTTTTCAAAATTTCATATTTTAAATTTCGTCTTTAAAAATACTATAAATGAAAATATAAATGACAATGTGAATATAAATGAATTCTTCACAAGAATTAAATTTAAAAATATTTTAATAGTTTTTGTTTTCTGATAAATTACAACTTTAAGCTATTTTTTAAAATCTTAAACATATTTTTTTCAACGCGATAGCTTTATTTTCTATTACTCAAATGAAATTAATAAAATCTTAGAATCGAATTCAGAATTTTATTTATTTCCTTGCCTTTATCTATTTAGAATTTAATTATTCTGTTTCTGAATCAACCTCGAAAAAAAATCTACTTATTATTCCCAATGTTTATTATTGAGTCACCCATCGAAACAGGAATCTTAATCTGCTATTCGATACTTTTAATTATTTACCGCATCTTATATTCAACCAATGATCATTCAACACATGCTTCCTGAATCATTAACACGTCCACCTTCTAATCTGCTATGCGGGACCTCAGAGTTCATATTGATTTATTCAAAGCACATCTTCAATGGTGCTGCGGTGTGTGATAAACAATTCAATTATTCTGGGCTAACAAGGTGGATATGACTCTTTTTCGCCGAAAGTTATTTCTGTTTATTTTAGTAATCATTACTATCTAGAGAGTCGGAAAATAATCTATCTTCAAAAGGAGTTTTAGAACACTATGTTTCTAGATTTATTACAGGTAAGCATTTATTCAGATTTATTGAGTTTTTGTTTAAGATGTCTTTTAAATCAAATGAGCTAAATATTACATTGAATGATTATATATATATATATATATATATATATATATA
>JAOUZG010002851.1:10106524-10129618 GCA_026289955.1 Argiope argentata | reverse complement strand
ATATATATATATATATATATATATATATATATAAATATAAATTTTTGTATAAATGAGAAACTTTGTCAAACTTTATCCAGCCATTACCGACGGTAAAAATATTATTTCTTATTGTCTTAGATTTACCTCGTTTATTAATGTATAAAATTTCAATTTCCTGATTATTGGCTCTAGTTGAAAAGCGAAAAACCTTTTATGATATTTTTTGATGAAAACAAAATCGGTATTGAGCTCTAATAAAGCATATCATATACGTATTGAGAAATGAACCTATATAACTTCTCTGTTTTTAAATAAGTATCTCCAAGTTTGATATTTAATTGTATGAAAGCTATTGGCTAACGTATTTGTTCCGAATCAAAAATTTCACATTTGGGTAGAGTATGAGATATCTATTCGCATAGTAAATGACTTAAAAGAAATTTAGTTGTTGTTACTTACAGCACTTGCCGTGGACAAGCCCCGCTGATACACCAGCAGATTTTTAAACCTTAGACATGCATCTCTAGTTTCAAGTAGGGTCAACTATACGAATTTTGCTACTCACTCAACACATTCGCTTGCACAGCCCCTTTTTACAAGAGGGAACAGTCACACATCTCACAGATAGTACACAGAATAACAACCATGCCCGAACCGGGACTCCTAAAACACGAGGAAGAGGCGTTACCTCTGTGCCAGAAACTCAGAACAGATTCAGTATCTTATCCTAATAAAGATTATACTTATGTTGAAACGCTGATATGGATTGGGGTTAAAATCTTTTTGTTGGAACTTCCATATTCAATACCTTATTTTTTTCTCTAAATATGGGCCTAAAGCATCTTTATAGGACAAAATTTAAAGTCTTATATCACTAATTAGAGTTACAAAATTTAGATTCATGTCTAAAATTAGAGTGACAAAAATTAGAGTCAATTTAAAATTATATGTCAAAAATTACAGTCGTGTTTTAAATAAGAGTGACAAAAATTAGAATCATGTCTAAAATTAGATGAAAAATCATTAGTATATTGTCGTAAATTAGATTCATGATGAAGTCCTGTATAAAGAAATCATCAAGCACCACCAACATTGTAAGAAGGGATCACTAATTATGGTTGATATTATCCTGGGCTTCCCATGTCCATTTCAAAATCATTCTAATATTAAAGAGAGGAATGGCCACTTATTTTTACTTTAAACATGATGCCACTTCTTCACATGTAACTCTTCTGAATGAATGACATAAAGAAGAAGGTGCCACCAATTTGGACTAATAAGTTTTTTTTTCTCCAATAGCTCGAACTATCCATTACGAGTTCATGCGCGCGATTGGGGCATTTCTTCAAACTCTCTGGCTGTATTACAGAAAATGAGATAGTCCGGATTCACGACTTGAACGTAATTCCACAAAAATAATTGGAACATTTATTGTTAAGGATACTAGAAAATTTTAGTTGACAGTCATGCAATGCATCATACGGAGAGAATAATCAATCATCACAAAAAGTATTTGGAAATATCTTTACCCTCACAAAGTTAACCTTTCAAACTTTAATTTTTTATATAGTTTAGTTACATTAACATCCCATTGTAAAGCATCACTAAAGCTATTTTTGAACGGAATTCATAATTTTGAACCATGGTCAGATGACAAGAACGGTGCCTGAAGTGACACTCTCTCTCCACTCCACACCACACTAGCAGGAGGACGATTGTCCTTAATGGTTTTAGTGTAACATAGACCCACAGACACGACATGTCTTTGGTGTAATAGCGTCTTGGTGGTACCTGGAAACCCGAAAATTGGGAGGAACCTGAAACTTTAGAAATTCGGTGCCGTCTAAAACTTACGGTTCACTAGCCCAGACCTTAGAAACAGTACACAGCAACTCTAACCTATAAAGCTCCTCATTTTTTTCATTGAGTATAGATATATATATCGCTTATGTTTTGATAATCAAATTTCGTTATTTAAAAAAAAAGATAATAATTCTGAGATACATTTTTGAGAAATTTTATCTTAATTCATAAGAATAATGTTCAATTAATGTACTTGAAAGTAATTTACCTAATTGAGAATCGAAATCAAAGAAGTTTATTTCTCATTTGAAATCTCAAAAAAATCACTTATCAAAATTTAAATAACAATTGAAAATACTTTTTATGGATACATCAATATTTATTGATGATAATAATTGAGTAATCTTACCATACAATATATAATTGAAATCTTGATGGAAATTATTAATTTAAAAATATGAGTTCATTTTTTAACGATTATTCACTATATTTCATTATTTTTTAACGATTATTCATTTCATTATTTTTTAACGATTATTCATTATATTTCATCATTTTTTAACGATTATTCATTATATTTCAATATTTTTTAACGATTGTTCATGGTATTTCATTATTTTTTTTATTCATATATCATCTTAATCATAAAACGGAGTTCTTATGGCTATCAACTGATATTATTTTTCTAATAACTGTATGTTTAGCATTAATAATATTATAAAAGAATCATCATATACAATGTCCAATTTTGAACAATAAATATAAATATGTATGTCTTTATCTGTTTTAAAAATGAAATTCTTCTCTAAATTCAGTTCAGAATCACAATGACAAAAGCAAAGGAAAACAGACGTATACATTCCTGTATAAAGGGGAGAATAATGTAAATTATTTCAACTGTTCTATTTGATAAAAGCATAAATTTTATAGAATTGTGGTAGTTCATTATGAATCAAATATTTATTCGTGTCATATAATTAATTGTTCCAAAAAGGCAAAATGCGAATCTCAAAGTTTTGACTTTTCTATCATTTATCATCCATGTTCCATTTCCTACTGTAAACCTTCCATTACGAATTTTCCGGTTAAAAATAGATTCAGCTGTGCATTCTGACCGACTAAATAAGGTTGAAGCAAAGAGGAAGTATTGAAGATAAATTCTTTATTATTGCTGTTCCCAATTTCTAGTTGCTCAAATTCTTTGCATCTATTTTGGTAATAACTATAACACTTCCGTAATTCAAATGTTTTAACTTGTATATAATATTTATTTATAAGTAATTATCTATTTCTAAATTAAAATCATAATAAAAACTTTTATAGCTTAAAATCAGAAGTACAAAATTAGATTTCATAATCATGAGATTTCTTAATCATTTTATTTCAATAAATATTTCTGTGATCTTGTCAAAATCATGAATAAAATAATCAATAGAAATAATGAAAAATCTTATCATTTTAAAATTTTAGAATTTATATATATAACCAGTTAAATTATTCCGATTGTTCATTTTGTCGCTGCTGTATTCATATTGATGATTCATATTTATTTATGAGAATCTCTCAGATTATTTTTTTCTGAAACAACTTAGAAATATTACATATTATTAATTAATTTATAGGTACATTCAATTCTGTATCATTTGTTATCTATTAAAAGCTTAGTATATAATTCAATTCGTAAGTAACAACTTCCATTTATTACTTAAAATTGGTCTTTTCTTTTAATTTACTAATTAATAAACCTAATTGTGCTTTTTTAATAGACATT
This sequence comes from Argiope argentata, assembly GCA_026289955.1. Lineage (NCBI taxonomy): Eukaryota > Metazoa > Arthropoda > Arachnida > Araneae > Araneidae > Argiope > Argiope argentata. The sequence goes on along the minus strand of JAOUZG010002851.1, from coordinate 10,126,062 downwards.
TTTTAAATTTTATTTTTCTTTTACTGCGTACGAAAAAATATTTTAATCCTCATAAAATTCCAACAAGAGATTCTAACGAATTTTCAAGTTTTATATCTTACTGTTTTGATTAACACATTTTTGTCAAATGTTTGTCTACAGCAAAGCTTGATTTAATTAAACACCTTGAGCTTTAAGAATGGAATTGGATTTATGGTCTTCGCATCAGCTTTGACGTTTTTTATGCAAATTTTAAAGAAACTCTGCCCAACCGCTATTACTTTTATCTAATATTTCTTCAGGACTACACATTAATAGATAACAAAACACAAATTGTCAAAATCAATTAAATTATTATTTAAAAAATTCTCAAAATTACTGCACTCTCAAAGAAAAATCAAAAAATAAGACCCAGACAAATGCTAGAGATTTCTGACTTTACAGTTTTTGTTTGTTTGTTTTTTTGTTTATACATGTCATACAGATGTTCAAAATGTAATTCATCAATTCTTTCCTTTTGAGTAAAAAATATCATTTTTTTGTAAGTTTATCCTATAGTCACCCTTTTTTAAGTATTCTTGTCCCCTCCACTAGTTATTACATCACCAAAAATGTAAATACTGTCGTGTAGGATTTGACGCCGATGAGATTCTCTCCGGTGATCCATAGATGGTTTGTCTTCTCTTTTTGTCTTTATTTTTTTCATCCTTTCTTCTATCTTGTGGTATATCTTCGATTCAACTAGTTAGATAACTTAGCGTTATAGGCACAGGGGCTCAGAAGGGAGTTATGTTATATTTTGTGCCGCTGCTTGAATATAAGTTAAGACATGAAAAGGAAAAGTTAGGAAAAAGTTCAATTCACAGATTTCAGATTACGGGGATAAAAATCAGTACACCCATTTAACATCTATATTGTAGTTGTATAATGATATTGAAGGTCTGTCTATCTGTAGTTTTAGAAATATTATACTACTGTAATCCAAAAATTCAAATTTTGGTTTCAATTAGTTAGGAAAACATGTATCTAAAAAACAAATCCAACTTTACTGGAAAGTACAAAAGAATTTTTTGGGGAAATCATTTCTTTTTTTTTAAAGTATGATCGTCGAAGTCATGGCACAGGGGTGGCGTGGTTTCTCTTTGATCTGGGTGTCAGAGGTTCGAGTCCCAGTTTGAGCATGGCTGTTCTTCATCTGTGTTGTATTTATGAGTTATGTGAATGTGCCATTCTGTGAAAAATGGGCTGTGCAAGCTAATGTGGTGCGTTAGTAGCTTAGACGTTCTCTTGGCCTTCATTGGCGCTATTTAAAAAAACAGCAGACGTACAATCGGCTTAAAATCGCAGAATGCGTCAGCCAGCTTATACTTGGCCAGTGGCCTTAAAAACAACAGCAACAACATCGTATTTATTAAATTGTACTGCATTTACAATTTTTGCGTTTCATTACTAACTATTTATGCACCCTAAATAAATTTTAAAGAAAAGAAAAATTTACAAACTTTTGAACATTCAACAAATTATTATCCCCGTTGAGAAGACCAAGACTTTTAATTAAAATTTTACTTTCCCATATCCGGCAAACCCTTTCCCCACCTTCTCTTTGCTGTTCGCCGAATTCCTAGAAAAGATTCGGGAACTAGGCCATTATTCCGGGCAAAATTAGATTTATCTTCGTTTTGAGCTGGTTGCCGTTTTAACTGCCATACCTTATCTCGCGTCCGACAAGAAGAGTTAAAGCTCATTTGCAAAATGGACCTGACGTGCCATTTCGGTGCCGTGCGTCCATCGAAACGTCACTCGGTCTAATTATCTGATCATAATTACAGTTGCGAAGGGAAAGGCTGTATTTCATGCGCTTTCCCTCTGCTCGTGGTGAAATATGCCAGTTGACTTCATCCCCCTAGAACAGTTTCTGATAGTTTGGTTAACTATACGCATACTGAATTTATCCATTAATAGCGGACGAGAAATATGGCAGGGACGGTCTGTTCAATTGTTCATATCTCTCTCTAATTAAAAGGATTAAATAGAGAGAAATGGAGACCCCATTTTTTGCCCCGGAGCTGTAAAGTTTGCCGCTGTTATGGGTCGTGTTTGGACGGAATAAATTCGAAGGGGTGATTAACTTTGTAAATTATTTGTGGAATTTGATTTAGGTGGGACAGGATTGACAGTTGAGTGTGTCTCTCGTGGAATTCAATTTAAGAAGTGTGATTTAATAGAAGGACAGCTAATTAGTTTGGTGGCACTCTCCGTCCTTTCAAACCTTGGTCTATAATTTGATTGCGGGGCTTTCATTTGAGCTTAAAAGGAGTTCTATGAAGGTGAAAACATAAAAGGTTAAACTAGTAAAGCTATTTAGGTCAAATTAAAATGAACTGCTTTCCCTTTTTTACTTGGGTTTTTTTTCCTCTTCTGTCTGTTTTTTTCGTTTCCTTTCCTTTTATTTATCTTTCGTGTGAAAGTGTTTGCCTTATACCAACAGACTCTATGCTTACTTAAAATAATGTTATCACATTAACTCTTTGAAACACGAACCTATTTTTTTACAAGTTTTGGCACTTTTGCGTTGTTTGTTTATTCATTGTTATCTTTAATCTTTCTTAAATGAAATTTTATTTTTTAACAGCTAAATCTTAGGTAATTAGCCGAGAGTAAAAAAAAGGTGTTACTCTGATACAAACTTATCCATAAATCAAATAAGTTTTTTTTTTGGGGAAAAAGATTATTTTCGGTATATATAGTATGGAGAAAATATAGTTATAGTCAAAATATTTAAACTGGAGAATATTCGAACTCTATCTTTTATAATTTCCTGGGGTGATTTTTTTTTGAAATGATCATATGTTTGCCAGAGACACAAAGAAATAAAAAATGCTTTGAATCAAAAAGAAGAAATGGATATTTATATATATGAAGATTTATATAACATGGATATTTATATCAACTTTTGAGTATAATCTATAAAGAGGCAATCCGCCTGTCTATGTATTAGAATAAAACTAGCAAGATAACTAAAACAGCTATGAGAGCTAAATAAATAAAATTCGACCCAGATTTAACATTTTTGGTGTTACCTAAGGTTTATTTTCTTTCCATATGCTTTTAAGTCTATTAATAAAGTTTATTTGTCAACGTATAGAGCGATGACAATTAGAAACTCATCATAAAAATTGTTCAAAATTACAAATGTGTAGAACAAAATGTGGTCTTTTGGAAATAAAAAAGTTATTTTATATTTTTAGTACATTTTAAAAACATGGTCTAGTTCTTTTTAATTTAAAGTTGATTTAAAAACAGTTAATCAAAGTTTATTTACTATCAAAGATTTTTTTCTTCAAATTTCTTAATTTTGTTTAATTGAAAATACTTCGGGGGAAATGCTTTCGAAAAATACAATTATTACACAAAAGAATTTCAACGAAAGTTGTTCAAAATATCAAAAAAAGATTAGCTACTATATAAAAGTAAAACAATTATTCTTTAAATAATATGTTTCTTTACAAAAAGCTTGTGGTGAATTCTGTAACATTAAATTCACTGATTAGTTTTGAAGAGTGGGAACAAATATAATAATCGACAAACAGGCAGTTTTTTTTATGATTATTACAGAATGGAATTCTTTAGTATAATTGCGAACATATAAGACGATTGCGAATATTTGAATAAATAAAAAAAATTAAATGGTTATTTTTAGATTGTCCCCAGCTATTTTAAGCACGATTGCAGGTAGTATAATGTATATTACAATATAAATGTAAAAAACTATTGACTTATTACATTAAAAAATACAAGCAGTTATTTAACAATTTTGTACAAATGTGTTCCAAGTTATTTCACACCATAACAAATGAGAACTACCCTTTCCCCCAGAGGTGAGAGATAGAGCAATTGAATCTACTCCAAAAAAGAAATATCATCAATGTAAGCAAAGATTATATTTACTTTTGTAAAATATATAATGAAAACATCTGAGAGAATATTACACATTAAAAAAACATGGCAGGTCTTTTTCTATTTTTCATGACATGATTAATAATATTGTGTCACCATATTTCCATTTGGCATATTTCCATGTGGATGACGCATAAATTTCCATTAGCTGGAATTAACTTCTAAAAATGTCCTAATGTCGTCCATTATGACTATTTCTTTTTTCATTTTTTTATATCGAACTTAATGGTCTCATTACAATGCAAATTTTTTGCAACTGCATATTTCATCTATAATTTCTCTATTTTACATAATTTCATATATATAATCAGATATGTTCTTTCTACAGATTTTTATCAAACCATGGGATACTAACTATCAGTTTAAGAATGAATTAAATTGATTCAGTTATGACTTTAATTTCATATTTGTATTTATATAAATTTGTTACTTTTATTTATATCAGATTCCTAAAGAGATGGAGAGCGAAGAAACTTATTAAATCCCTAAAATCATATTATGTATTTTAGGAAAATGTTTTAAGAATAAATTGAAATTTAATAAAATAAACATACTTTATCATTTGTTCAGCACCTTCTTAGGGTTCATCAATTTATTTGGAAATAAAAACATATCTGAATTGTACAAAAAAATGCAGAATTTAACTTTTCAATCTGTAATTAATAATTGTTTTTAAAATGCTACTGACAGGGTTTACATTCCTAATGTATTCATCTTGTTTTCAAATAAATGGCAATAAACGGCAATAATAAATGGCAAATAAACACCAAAAATAATATATTTAAGTGTTTAAATAAATGAATATCCCAAGAATTAATATCCAAGAATGTACATAATCATGACAATATTTTCAAACGCGATTTTTCTACATTTTTTAATGTTATACTACAAATGCCTCCAAATTCTAGAATATTATTCCGCCTACATTACTTTTTCATATATTATATTTCTCACCTCCTTCAAAAATCATCAAATTATTATTATTATTATATTTTACAAGCTGGTATACAAAAGAGAGTTCTGCTTTTCTGGTGGCTATTAGAGGGATTCGTATAAGGAAGTGAGCTTGTATTTAAAAGAGAGCTCAGATTAACTAATGGCTATTAGACGGATTCAAATAAGGAAGTGAGATTGTATTTAAAAGAGAGCTCTGCTTAGTTGATGACTTTTAGATGGATTAATATAAGGATGTGAACTTGTATTTAAAAAGAAGCTCTGCTTAGCTGATGGATAATCTAGGGATTCACATAAGGAAGTGAGTTCAGTTTTCCTTCCATCAGGGTAAGTCTCTGCAATGAGCAAAACTGGAGTCTTGGAATATTCAATCAACTAATAATTCGGGAAATGTTTTAAATTTCAGGTGAATGTTTTGGAAATAGATATTTTAGACGAAGTTTTTGGAAATAGATATCTACCTCTACCAGCAAGGAAACAGAAAATAGAAAGAAAATGGGAATCACTAAAGATACTACTATTGGACTCAATAATCTGATAATTATTCATAAGTTATAGCATCTTCAAATTAAGGTTCCTTGAATTTATTTTATTACTGTTATATTTGTTTACAAATAAATTTATAATGAACATCGAATAAACAAGAAAGGAATTGATTTTGTTATACAAGAACTCTCAGAAATCATTAAATATTCAAGAATCATTGATAGTGTAAAATTTTCTGCAATTACTAATACAACACGTTTTAACAACAAGCTTTTTATTGTTTCAAATATTATAATAATTAGGTAATTAATAGTAATTTAGTTTTTTAATGTATTTTATATTGATGGTTCTTTTTTAATTTAAAAATAAAGCGCAACGTAAAAGTAATTAGCTGTAACTCTTTTTCATCAGCAGTAAGTTATAAATTCAGCATGATAAATATATTTATCTATGGTGATACTTACTTTTTTTAAAAAAATGCTATAAATATTAAAATGTCCAACAATACAAATTAAAATTAAAAATTCCAACTGATAAGGTAAAAATGTTTACTAATTAAAATAATTGTAAAATAATTCAAAAATAAAAGTTCTTTTCATTGTAAATTGCATAAAAATTACTATCGATAGTAATTTTGAAATTTCGGAGAAGAAAATGTTCCTATTTTGTCCAAAATCTAATTAAAAGAATTTCAATCATGAGAGCGCATTTATTTCTTTAAATTATGTGGATGCTAAATTTTATAAAGCTTGTTCTAATGACTTTAACTTTTATTATTGAACGAAAATGATATTTTTTTCTGAAAAATTAGGAATATATTTTGGCCTAAGTAAATGTTTTTACATTTATATTCAAAAACTTTTAGAATATTTCCTTTTATCATGTGAGAAAATGATGATGTTTTGGTCTCAGGTTATTGAAGCCTGAAAATAAATAGGCTATAAATGGGAAAATCATCACCTTTGAGTCATCAACTTTTCACTTTTAAGGTTATAGGAAAATAATGTAGCAGATTGTTCCATTTGGTGGTTTATCGTTAACTTCAATAATAAATAGATTTCAAAACTATAAAAGTTGATTTCAGAGAGAGAGAGAGAGAGAGTGGAAAATGATAGAGATTGATAAAGATGTCTCATGCTTGTTTGAAACCGGTTTAAACTGGTTAATGTTTTAAATTATATAAGACTGATTTAAAAAGTAATAATGTTCTTACATGATAATTTTAAATTTGCTATCGTAAATTTCTTCTTCTTTCTTTTTGCATTTTATTTGACCTCAATCTAAGCAAATTTACATATGCTAATTATTGTGATATAGAATATCTATCTCCATAGATTTATAAATAAGCATCAAACTAAATTATTCTAATTAAGCTTGAGAATAATTAATAGTTTTATTGTTCAAATTAAAATATATTTTTATGTTTGATAAGAACAATCTAATCAATATCAGAAATCTTAACAAAATGAAAAAAATCACAGGAATCTTTAGGGAATTCTGTCCGGGGGGGGGAAATGAATCTGACCATTTGTGTGGCTTGGCATCATATATCACAGCCCTGTCTACAAGATTCCATTGAGCAATCATACCAGAACGAAGCCAAATTCTGGAGAGCGCTATCTCCCGAAGCCAGGCGTTCATAAATCTTGCAAATATCCCGATCATCAGTCAGTTCCTAATTCCATTCCCGCTGGAAGTATGAAATATACGACCTGCATTTTCATTCATAGTAGGGTTCCTCTAATAATTAAATTCTCATCTGCGGCTGACTTGAGTTCGCATGCCGCCATTATGCAGATCAGAAGTTGCGCTACCAAGGATTGCTGTTGCCTGATGTGCTATTAATGATGGATCTCTGTTAACATCCAATAGCGTGCACTATCTATTTCTGCAAATTCGCCCTGTAATATCTTTGAATCATGGTTTGTTGTGGTCTGGCAGTAATAAATGGTCGTAATTAAATACATGTCTTGTCTCCATTTAGATGAAGAATACTTAAACTAGAATTGCATGAAACCTCAATAATTCAAAATATAATTTATAATGTATGTGATATATAAGGAAATGTGATTTCCCTGCAGCTGAATTTGTGATCTGTTTTATGTAAACATAAAATGAAAAGGTTGCAATGGTATAATTGATGGAAGTAAGAAAATATTATATAATATTACTGAATTTATGCATTATTGAGAATTAATAAATAATATTTGACCGCAAACATTTTAATTCATTTTCAAAATTGTTAAGAACATGACTTTTTTCTAATGGACTATAACATAGATTATGAATCTGAAGATGAAATTCATAATTATTTTGATAACCATTTGCAAACCATTTGATAATTTTACAATGTATCAATATCCTGTAAAAGTAATTTCAATTCAAACAAAAAATCAATTTCCTTAACAGAAACAATATTGACAGAACAGAAACAATATTAACACACACACACACACACACACACACACATACATACATACATACATACATATATATATATATATATATATATATATATATATATATATATATATATATATATATATATATATATATAATGTTAGCATAATTTCAATTTCTTTGTCAAGTTTATAATAATAATTTCTTAAAGTCTGAAGGTGCCACTGCAGTGATACTATTAGGTCTCTAATCGACATAACCTTTTTGACCTCTATATATGACCTCTATTGACATAAACATCAAGTGAAATTTAGGCATTTTTTTTTCTTAAATCCTCATCATGCTATAACAATGATGATACATTAAGAAACAAACAAACATATAATTGTTTCCAAAAATTTCAACTATGGATTTCTTTTTTTTCATTTTTATAAGAAAACGAATCTTAGAAAGCTGCATACCAGCTAATAATGTGTCAAAGACTTCAATTTCTAAACCTTCCTTATGTGGATAATAATATACTTTGAATGAATATATCTGCTAAAAACTATTTCTTTCAACTCTTAGTGAAAAATAAATACTTATTTTTTAAAGAAATATTAAGGTAAGCGGGCCCTTTTCATGGCTTCAATTAAATGCATCATACTCTTATGAGTTAATGATGTGGCATTTCTACGTGAATCGCACTGTTAAAACGTGATATTTACAGGTATTTTTAGTAGATGTCAATTCATTTTTCCTTGATATTAGTAATAAAGATGAGGTTTGGAAGAATTCTAGAATTTTGGATACATCTATATTCAGACTTTAAATGTGGAGTTTTTTTTAAAAAAATATTTTATTGGATTTTTTAAAAGGGAAAATATTCAGAGGAGACAAGTGAATTCTCTTTTTGGAATGCTGATGATTATATAACAAGATATTGTTTCATTTTAAGCGTTGTTGTGTTATTGGTTCGAATGCCATTGGTCATGGATAAACTCGCTGACCCAGTCAACGATTTTAAGACGATATTCCGTCTCTTGTTTTAAGTAAAGCCACGAAGGACTAAGAGTACGTCTTAGCTACTCACATTACTTCGCTTGCACAGCACTTTTTACAGGGTGCAGATCCTCCCTTCTCACAGATAGAACGGATGAAGAACAACCATGCCGGAACTCGAATCCAGAACGCTCTGACCATGGGGAAGACACTCTACCCCTATACTAGGACGTGGACAATCTTTAGGATAATTATATTTATTTATTTCCTATTCAGATCCTTCTTACAGTAGGGCGCATTCACACAAATCATGGATAGAACAGAGGAAGAACAACCTTGCCCATTCCTCGAACCCAGGAAGCCCAGATCGCAGAGAAGACACGCTACATCTGTGCCAGATCGACGGCTGATGCGTTTTGCTGCTACTTAAAGAGCGATTTCTTGTTTGTTGGCATATTATTAATGTAACATATGCTAATCCTTGATTACAACTTGATAGTATCAATTTAATTGCTCTCCTTGCTTTCCGGAATACTCACAGAATAGAGTATCATCCACAATTTTAAAGCGCAATGGATATATTTTACTTAATATTCGTCGAAATTTTTAAATAATAATACAGTCAATCTCATATAAAAGAATTCATGACATCTTGCTTCAATCATTTTTTCACACATAATAGTTCTTTTGTGATACTAGAATTAAAACCACCAGTTGTATGTGCTCCAAAACGTCATAATACAACTTTTCGGTTGTTGGATTTTCGAGGGGAAATGACTAGGTTACTTATTATAAATCTAGTATTTTGTTGATTGCAGAAATTCTCTTGTTTCAGTAGCTCGAGACCGAGCAGATATCTTTGATAAGATATATTTCGAATTCTTGGAATAATTTTTCAAAATACTAAAAGTAATATTTTACTACACGCAGCGCTCTGAATTTAAACTTTGAACACTTATTCATCAGGACAAGAAGAATAGTACTGTACACTCAAAAAGTTCAATCTCTGGAAGTCCAGGTGTCTTATCATTTAGCTGTTTTTTTGAGATGTGTTAATTTGTTAATTCTGGTATCAGTGCATTATATAAGCATCAACTTCTTTAAATTATAATATGAATTAAATCATTAAAAGGGGCTATAATTCAATGCAGAAACATGTATATTATCTGCAAATAATCAAAATATTCTTTCGATTCTGTAATAAAATCAGTTAATCAGCATAATAATGACAGAAAATGATAATAATCCTATAATAAGAAATACTATTTAAGGAGCTAGAATAAGCGCTAATATGTTTATGTATAATGTAAAAAAATCAATTTAGGTATTAACCCTAACTATTTCTGTTATTGCTTTAACATTTAATTAAAAGTTTCATGTGTAAAATTAAAGACCTAGTTTGAAATCGGTTATTATTTTGAAAGCTTGTTGCTTCAATAAATCGAATAAAATCAGTCTTATTCATCTAGTAAATCTACCATCATCTGGAATTCGGTGTTTCTTCATTCCTTCATTTTTACGGTGTCATCATTTTTTCTTCCTTTATAGAAAAATGCAACATAAATTTTGACGTGGAAATTTTTTTTAAACCGATTTAAAGTTGGTAATTGTTTTGAAATCATCTTGTTTCAATAAATCAAATAGTCATAGCCGTATTTATCAAATAAATATTTTCTCATCTAGAAATCGTTTTTTTTTATGACTTCATTATTTCAGTGACATCATTGTTTCTGTTCTTACAATAAAATGTAATAAAAATATCCATATGCAAAGTTATGGAACCCAGTTTAGAGTTGGTTATTGTTTTATGAGATTTTTGTTTCATTAAATCGAATAGTAACAGCCGAGTTTTTAAAGGAAATTGTTCGTCATCTAGAATTCGCTCTTCCCATTTAGCACGAAATTTCACTCCAGAAAGTGCGTCGTTACAAATTTAATTCATTGGTATTCGAATATCACCTGCTTTATCCCACTGAATTAACACACGACACATTTCGTCTAATCCTTTTATATGTGGGATAGGTTTACTGAACCACAAGTTACATGTTTCAGAATCCCGAAATTCCAGATTGTGAATAATTCGAAGTACATCATGAGTCTAAATTTCAATTAAACCGGATAATGAGTAGGTTCTCCCTGTGGTTAACGTCACACGACTGGCTGATATCAAAGTTGGATTTGCCTGAATATTTACCTAACATAATTATGAGATCCAGATTTAATAACCTTTAAAGAAATGTATAAGTAGAAGTATTTTTTTCATAAAGCTTATATAAAGCTTAAATGAGCCAGACATTTGAAATAAACTTATAATAAGTTGAGTAAATTAATCTATTACATCTCTAAATAACATATTTATAAACATTTTTGGGCCGTGCCGGTCTGGTAGTAAGGTCTGGCCTACGGAATCGAGAAGTTTTAGGCTCTTGACCCTATTCCACCGAAGAACCGTCGTGTAATTGGTGTCTGTTGAACGTTAAAATCGTCAAATACAAACGCCCTTCTATTGGTATAGTGTGGTGTGGAGACAGGGTGTCAGTTCAGGTGTCATTCTCGTCATCTGACCATGGATCAAATGTAAGAGCATCATCCCAAATTAGACATTGGGGTTGTTTTTCAATTGTGAGTTAATATAACTAAACTGAGCAAAACAAACTCATAGATATTTGTGCTAGAAAATATTTCTTGATTTATTTTGTAAAATTTATTTTTAAGTTTATTAGCTGAAAAATCAAATTAGAAAAATTCAATATATAAAAACTTTTAAGTAAATACATTCAAGGCTTTAATTTTCAACCTCAAAGCTTAATTAAGTATTGATCTTGGTTCTTTAATTTTTATCGTCATTTTGGAGTAAAACTCTAGATTTAAAATCTCAAATATAAAACAGCAAAAATTGAGATTATTTTGGACTTGATTCTTCGTTTCTTTATTTTATTTTTAGTCTTAATACGAGCAACGGTGATATTTCATATATTTCTAGTTCATAACTTTGCATCTTAATTCAATAAGAATTTAATAATTTAATAAAAACAGTGGAAATTTAAGAATTTATTAAAACAGTATAGATAGATAGATAGATAGAAATTATCAAAAACCTACTCCCTTTTTGTAATTTCAATCAATATAAAAATAATTTTAATACTATAGGGCGCCTCACTATTATTGATGAAAAACCGAAAAACTATAAATTTTAATTAAAAATCTACTTGAAATTTTGGGAAACTTTAAGGTAATAAAGTCTTATTATATCCCTTAACTATTACGTGCCAAATTTTGTAACTATACATTTAATAATTTGGCCATTAAAAGGCTTTGAATAATTGTTTTCAACAAATATATAACATTGAATATTTTATATAAAGTATTTTTGGCAATTACCATTTAAAAATAATTAATCCGATAAAGTGATAACATTTCTTTAGTAATCGATAATCAATGCAGCAACTAAATAGCTTCTGAGATAATAGCTATCCAGTGATATCTATGCAAAGGACTCGTCACCACAGTGACCCTTTAGGGCATTAGCACAGATATGCAGGATATTCCATGTTGTAATTAGGACTAGAGCAATTATATTGCTACATTAGGTGGGTGTCCAGCCCTGTGGTCAAGCTTGAAGCACAAGTAATAGCCATGAAACTCTAGTTGCAAATCACTGTTAACATATAATCTGCCATATGCAATATGCTAAACCTGCAATAATTAACCGTGCGTTCGCGAATACGAATTGAGGGAATGTAAACGTTTTGGACGTCGAAAATTACCAAAATTTCAATTATAAATAAAACGTTTTTTATGAGTACATTCTGATTTAGAAGATATTTAGTATAACAAGCAATAAATAGCCAGACGTTAGTGAATGCGAGTTAAGATAATTTAAACGTTTTGAACGTGGAAAATCACCAAATAATTAGTTGTAAATAAATTTAAATCTAATAGAAATTTAAATTTAATAAGAATAAAAAATTTAAGAAATGAAAATATTGAATTATATTTTCCCTTAAGAATAGACTCTTAAAAGTGTACTGAGGACAAGAAATAAATCAAAAAATGGGTTTTATATAAGCATATTTATGAAGAATTTTACATAAAAATTTATATAAATGAAATCGAAGATACATCCTATACATTCCAGTGTTTCATTTTTAAAATTAAATTTATGAGATAAAAAAATTCAAACATTTATACATTTCTAAAATCAATGAAATATCTTATTTTATGAGATTAAAATTAATTGGTTTTTGATTAAAAAATCAAAAAAATATCCCTTTCTCATTGTTTTTTAAAAGAACAAATATAGCCATTTTCTTTACATGCAACATGTGAAGGGAAAAAACATAATATTTTCATCAGCAAAAGGTGCAATAAAATCATTAAAAATCTTTATAATTTCAATTGTCTTAATTAACAAAACCAATCTAAACTCTATAATAGCCCAAATTGTAATTGATTTACTGTGCTTGATTGGTATTTAATATTATCTATTGATTGATATTTAAATACAAAAGCGAAATTAATAAGATTCCAACTGAAAAATTCAAATTTAACTACCTCATAATATAGTAATCACTTCTTAATGCTGTTTTCGTCTTCAAAAAGTCATTACTAGAAAATCATTCAAAATGGAAATTATTTTATTCCAACAATAATATGATTGAGCGCATTTCATACACTGAATCATATGAACACTCTCACTTTTCTTTCTATATGAGTAAAGTCATAGTGCAAATTACCTCATGGTCATCAATAAAAATATTTTCTATACGTGCATAAAATTAATGAGGTTTTAATGAAAAGTTTCAAATTTATCAGTCATATGGAAGTAATTTTTGATTTAAGTTTTTTTTTTAATCTTTAAAAAGTCATTATGGAAGAAATATTTAAAGATAATATAATTTGATTGATTGAGAAGGTGATTAGTAAATTTTCTGAGAATATTACTTGTTGAATTATTGCAGTCCCATTGTGACATATTTAATGCTCTATAAGTGTTTAATTTTATTATGTTTTACATTAAGCTCAAAATTTCTTATGTTTCTTATATTTTAATGTGCAAACATTTTTTTAAACTAAATCCTCCCCCAAAAATTGGATTATTATGAGGTGTTTTAATTTTTTTTAATTTGAAAATTATCATATTAAAACATCTGCAAATTTTCTGTAAGTATTACAACATATTTTATACTTACATATATATTTAATTATGTGAAATGATTATAAGTTGGATGGGAATATTCTGAATATTTTATAGCATTTATGTAATAAAATCCAAGTATTTTATAGATTAATAAAATATCGCAGTATTAAAATATCGCATATATTATAGATTAATAAAATATCGCAATCTTTATAATATTCGTAAAGAATTAGTATCTGTATTACAATATGTGCAATTATCACTGTTTTTGTTGAGGTTAATGGCACTTGCCATCGACAAGCCTTCGCTGATACGATCAGCAGATTTTAAGCCTAAGAAATGCGTCTCCTTGTTTTACAAGTAGGCCATCTTGCGCCAAGAATGCGACATAGCTACACACACGTCACAGCACTTTTTAGGGAGCGGACTACATTCATGCAAATTCATTCATTCATCTCAGATCGTAATTTAGACCTGGAACAGAATGATCACCTCTGACCCAGTCCCCCCCCCAGTGGTTTTACTCTCGATAAGGAGGATTTTGCGACCACGAACATATTTAACGAGCGCCAGTCGCCATACACTCGGGGAATCTTTTGAGTTTCGAACTCGTAACCTAAGGGGGTACGAGCCCAACACTCTACCAACCAGGCCATCCCAGACCCACAATTCTCACTACAAATACATTACACATAAGAGAATGGTGTATTTGCATTTTGTTAAAGGTTTGTACATCTTTATTAAGAATTTTGAAGATGAAAGCCTGAAAATTTATCATAGAATTAATATACATTTCAAATTTCGGGGCAACACAGTTACTTATATTCTTCGACTGCTATAAACAGAAGGGGACTTCGGTGGCCTAGTAGTAAGGTTTCGACTCGTGAGCAGTAGGGTTCCAGATTCGAAACCCGACTCAACCGAAAAACCATCGTGCAAAGATGTGTGTTGAAAGTTTAATTTGTCAAGGCCAAACGTTCTCCCGCTGATATGGTGTGACATGGCAACAGTGTTGCAAGCTCAGTTGTCGGTCCCTTCATCTGACCTCGGTCCAAAGTTACGGGGTCCGTCTTGAAATATCCATAGTGTTGCTTTACAAAAGGAAGTTAATATGACTAAACAATAAAACAAACAACAAGCTATGGCCAGGCGAGAATATTTACTTTGTGAGCTACGGAGTTTTTAATTCATATCAAGAATCATCAATGTTAATGGATAAGAACTTGTCAGATAAGAAATAACGTTTTGCTTCCTCAGTGAATGTAATAATAATGCAGGGTCAAATTATTTCGATTCCGATAATGTAAGGATATCCGGAATTTTGGCATTGGTAATTAATTCTTCATATTTTGAAATGCAACCTATTGCAGTTTAGATTATCTTAAATGTGTAAGCAAGGGGATTTGGGATAATCAACTACTAATTTATTTATATATTTGGTAAATGTTTTTGGCCGGCTTTCTGGCACAGATGCAGAGCGTCTTTCTCATGCTCTGGGAGTCTTGGGTTCGATTCCCGGTTTGGGCATGATTGTTCTTCTGTGTGATATCTGTAAGATGTGGGATTATGCCCCTTCCCGTAAAAAGGAGCTGTGCATGCAAATGTGGTGAGTGTGTATCTAAGTCGTATTCTTCAGCCTAGTTGGCGCTACTTCAAAAACAAGAGACGCTCCTTTCGGCTTAAATCCACTGCTGCATCAGCGGAGGGCTTTTCTATAAGCAAGTGCCATAAGTAACAACAACAAATGTTTTGACAGTATAATTTTGCATTTTAACTTAAATGGTTGTATATGTTTTATCATCAAATCCTAAGAATTCCATTTCCCAATAAGAACTATGTAATGTCACTTTTAATTTCTTTGCAGATATTCTGATTTTAATAGTATGAGATGCTATTATTTGCCGCAGCTTATATATTGTGTTGTAATATTCAAAATAGAGCCGCAAAGCGAAAATAGAATGACCCTATTTAAAAGGTTATTATAAATACTAATACAATTGCTACTCAAAATAAAGGTATACATTTTAATACTAAGTATATTAAGTTTTAATAGGTCAATATACACATATGTAATTTCAATTGGACTATACCTTTAATTTGCTTTACATGATTCGCAAAATTAGTATACATGTACAATCCGCGATGACGAATTTTAAGACAACAATTTTTTATTCAGTTAGACAATTACTCATTTATACCACAATTTATTACTTATTTATACAACAATTTATTACTCATTTATAGAACAATTTATTGCTCATTTATACACCTATTTACCTGCTACAGAGTCTAAAGATCAGTAATTTCTCAATTAAATTCCAACATTCCAGGACGCATTAAACGATATAGATTCTAATGATGACTGGGATTTCAATTGCAAATTGGGATTCACCTGTCGGCAAGATCAAATACCTTTGATAATGAGGTAATCGCTTATTAGTCAGCAGCATATTTGATCTAAGAGTTTGGGAATATGATTTAAACAACCTAACTACGGCCTATATAAATAAAGGTACATGAAATGAAGCGATTCCAATCCAATCAGGCCCAGCTCAGCACAATTGTGTCAGTGTAAATGCTTGCATCAATGACTTATGTTTAATGTCACTTCAAGGTCAATATTGAAATAAGTTATTCAGGTATGATTAATAAAACAAGGTATTTAAATCCAGGATTGAGATAAGTGTAATAAGTTATTTGGATCATGTAGTACTGAAATTTTTTACATTCATTTTTTAAGAATTATTCATAATTATAGAAAATCAAATATTTATAAAAGTTGTTATAGGCATCTATACTAGTAAATACCATTAAATTTCAGAAATATTTTTTTAGATTTCTGTTATTAATAAATGTAAAATATTCGGTTAAAAATTCAATTTTTATGAATATTAATAAATTAATATTTTTAAAAGAAATACTTTAAAATTGCAACAATTTTTAAAACGTATCATCTTTTTTAAACGATTAAAACGTATTTAATTTTTTTTACCTTTTTTTAAATTTTATTATGTATTAAAACAAACATATCATGCTTATGAAAATATAAAATCAACTATTTTCGTTGACATCAAAAATCCCCCCCCCCAAAAAAACATTTACATATTTAAAAAAAACAGTCTGGTTGCTTAAACTTTTGATGTTTATGTTATATCTATTGATGGGTGCAATAATCCTACTGAAATATGTTACTTACTTTTAATTCTTCTTCATCAATACCATCAAAATATTCCAATACATGTTTTTCGATGGCAATGCTTAATTTAAGAATTTTAAATTAGTATTCCAAATTAAAATTTATTTTTTCAAACTGTTAAAAATTAATGTCGTACCTATTTTACAGATACGCATTGTAATTCAGATATAATAAAAAAGTAACAAAAACAACTTACTGTTATTGTAATATAACATTCAAATAAAATGAACTTTCAAAGGAAAACTAATTTATGGACCTTCATTAATTTAATTTTTTTCAAAAAAAATATTCATTTTGAAATTCCCTACTTCTTTTTCAAATATAACTACTTATACCTCAAACTGCATTTACAGATTCATCAAAATATATTAAATATAAAATAATATTGATGCATATAACAATTCTACTGTGATAAACAGAAAATAATGAGACATTTAATCATTGGTTCATTATTAATATTCCATCTAAGCCCTGAATGTATATATCATGCTCAGTTTTATATATATATATATATATATATATATATATATATATATATATATATATATATATATAGCGGTGGGTACAATTAAAATAGATGCTTTATCTTTAACTGAAGAAGTAATTAGCCTTAGTGATTACTTTAGTATAGTGATATATGAACGTCTCATTGTAAAGCAGCACTAAAGCTATTTTGGGACATTCTCCGTAATTTTGAATCATGGTCAGATGAGGAGGACGACCATAGAGTTGGTTCCCCTTCTCCGTATCCTGACTTTAGGCCCTGATAGTTTTAGTACTTTAGGCCCTGATAGTTTTAGTACTTTAGGCCCTGATGGTTTTAGTACTTTTGGCCCTGATGGTTTTAGTTCGCAACAGACTCCCTTAAATGAATGTTTTTTGGTGAAATCGGGTCTGGAACCTGATACCCCATAGATAACGAGCCGATTTGTACCACCAGTCCAACAGGTGCCCTTAGAGAGGAAAAATATTATCTGGAGGAAGGTTAGGTAATGCTGAAATTCTCTTTGGCATATGTATTTCATTTTTTATTACAAATGAAGTTTTAAATAATTTCTAGTATATTAAAGATATTATTTTGATATTGCGGGGAAAATGGGAAGAACAAAAAAAAACTAGCTAATAAAGCAATAATTAGAATTTTTATTTAATTTTAGGTAATGTGTGCTCTAAAATTTCTTTTTCCTTATTACGAATAAATGTTGCCATAAATTCATGAAATATTAATAGTGAAATTGCACACATTTTGTCATCTAGGTAAAAATACTAAGAAGCTTTTTTTAATCGTTTTTTGTATAAATCTTCAATTCAGTTATTATTTTATTTTTACTGTTCATATTAAATAATAAGAGATAGCTGTTTACCAGCGTGCAAAAAATGGCTAGCCATTTTCTATCGGAAATGAATTAATTATTTACTAAACCGACAAAATAGGAATCTGACAATATTTATTTAGAAATTTGAGCCCATTATTCAATAGAATAAATTGTATTTCCTTGACTAATTTCCATTTTCCTTCACAATAGAATCTATTTTCCCTCTTTTACTTTATCCTCGACACTGAACATGATTTATGGCATTTGCTAATGTAAGTTATTGCACGTAAACTAACAGGGAACATCTCATCAGGACCTCGCAGAGTGATGAATTACGCTAATTAGGACATAAATCACACCTTTACTCTATCAACAACATTGTTGCGTCTCCCTCAAAACGTTTTTTGATAAAATTGTCACATATGAAGCAAGTATATTTTTTACTAACATATTATTGTTCTTTTAAAGTACTGAAAGATAAAATAGTATAGACTGTTATATATTTCAACAGAAACTGTAATTAGTTTATTGACATATAGGAAGCGATATTTCACACAATTACTTTAACATAAATTCAACATACACTGTTACGTTTATTAGTAGAATACAGGAGGATGAATTTAAGCTATAGGCAGTAAAATATTTCTTTTAAAAAAACTGGATTTTTAAAATAGATAAAACTTTTATAATTGAAGTAAGAAAAGAAATATATTGTAAATAATTATAAAAAGTCATTAATGTTACTCTAATTGTCTTGAAATATTTTAATTTAGTTAAATGGAATCCCTTTTATTACTATATAGTATTGTAATAAGCAAATTTCATATCTGAAGAGCATGGATTGCACTCAATAAGTCTCGTATCTGATGCGCATGAATCTGGCTTAATAAATCTCGTATCTGAGGCTCATACTTATCCCAAACAATTTAATTATGAGCAAAACCTTATGTCTCCTTATTTTAGTCAAAGAAAATGATAATCCACGTATAGGTTTCTGTTAAAAATTATCCTTTTTCCTTTAATATTATAAGGATTTCTGTTTAAATATATGTTAAGAAAGATTAGAATTAATGAAAGGTGAAAAATATTCTATAATTCTGATAATTTTTGAAGATTACATTCTCTTTCA
>JAOUZG010002851.1:10071982-10099145 GCA_026289955.1 Argiope argentata | reverse complement strand
ATAATTACTACTGATTAATGAGATTGTCTGTTGCTTGAAAAAATTAAGATCATGCCAAAAAACGGAAATTATGAGCACGTACTTATAAAAATGATCTTACATAATTTCTAAAAACAATGAAACAATACTTTATATTTATTTGAAGAGTTTTGGATACACCGTTCTTATATGGGAAATGTAGGTTTCGAAATTCATTTTATTGTATCTCAACCCAAATAAAACCATTAAGCTCAAGTGGGGACAACACCTACTAGAAAAAAAAAACTTGGAAATAACTTAATATTTTGACAGGCAATGCTTATTTTGGAACTAAAATCTTATTTGTTATTCTTAGCAGTCAGTTATTTTCTTGTTATGGACTACTAAAGGCTAGATCATGTAGTATCGCATAAGTTTTTTTGTGTGTGTTTAAAAATTTATACTTGAAAAGTTTCATGACATTATTTCATATCAACTTAAATACAAGCTTCAAGTGTTGACACCACTTTTCTCACCTGAAGTAATGGTGTTGTTATGTTAAAAGTAGAGTATGAAATATGACATTCTATATAATGGCTGGCTGTTTTTGTTCACCTGTTCCGTTGTAAAACGGAACAGTAACCTCTGAGGGTATGAATACTTGAGCACCCAAGTCTGACTTCAAGCTCACAAACGTCCCACGCCCTTTTACGGCATGGACTTTATTTATGAATTTCAATCATTTATCCACATATCGTAATTAGATATGGAGCAGATAACGATTACCTCTGACCCAGTACCCTCATTGGTATTACTGTCGCCGTGGAGATCTTTGCGGGCACGACTGATTAGAAGTTTACCGGCCACGGCCCAAATAGAGTCTTCGGCTGCCGGGTTTGAACTTCCATACCAAGGAATGCGAATCCAACGCCCTACCAACCAAGCTGTCCAGGCTCATAGAGTCTCTAGTCATTATGTATAATGCCTAATAGCAGCCGGCAATATATGAAATTTCATAATTTACACATTTCCTAAACATTCTACGCAATTTCAAATGAGTAGCAAGAAAAGTACGAAATGCATCTCTGATGAGTCTGAAATATATTGGCAAAGTATGAAATACATCTCTGGCAAGTAAGAAATAAACTGGCAAAATACGTAATGCATATCCGAAAAGTATGAAATTACTTAGCAAAGAATGAAGTACATCTAACCGTGCTAATACAGGGGATGAAAGAGATGCTTTTTGCATCTTTTGTTACAAAACTAAAAATTCTATTGAAGGAAAAATTAATTCTAAAATAAATCTAAAAATACTAGCCAAAAAACAATATAGAAAAAAAACACTGTTCCTTTGGGAGCTACGACGTGAATTCCAATTCCTGACTTCGACAAAGAGCGATGCAATTTCCGAAATATATTGGCAGTTTTAATCAGTGTGATGGAAGATATTTTTACTAACTTAAAACTACTGAAGTAACTTTTTAAAACAAATATATATGAGTTAATTCGCATTATGCCCAGAGAAATTGCAGGTAATAATGCCATAAGAGTCCGGGCAACAAAACTCTTTTTTCGACATTTGCAGTTACTCAGTTGCAAGGGAAGCAGCCAAGAATTCGGTAAATGTATGCATAAAACAAAGGATCAACGCAGGAAATGTCTTTGCATGAAAAGTTCACGTCAATGTTATTCAAAATGTCGTTCAAGCCTACCATGTTGCAGAAACATAAACTTTAATTTCTCATTTTTCATAAGAATTATTTTCCCTGAATAAAAAAGGCATAATTTTTTTACATTATTAACATTTTATTAATGCATCTTGAATACATTTTTACTAACACTCCCATTATTGTTTTCAGAATAACATTTGTATATTGAGGAATATTTAATATATAATAAACAGCCTTGAATGAGATTACATAAACAGTTGCCTTAAACAGACTTATTATATAAATATATTATATATTAGCGTTATCGCGACCTTTTTCTATAGAATGTGTGGTTATATAGAATTCTTCGATATTATATACAAAGCCTTGGGAAAGTATGTAATAATTCTCATATACCATACTTTGCCCTAAAAAATGTCCAGAGTTTTGTAGAATGCCGGCTTTTTATAATTTACTTTTAAAACGTATGTTGAAATAATCTTGAAATCCACATTCAAATTCCAGCTTAATGTTTCAAATTATCAGTCAATATAATCGTGTATATTTTTATACGACTGCAAATTTTTTCAAGGCATTATAGTGCTGCAAAAATAAATCTGCTTATTTAGCATTATATATATATATATATGCGCATATTTATACTCCCATTAATATATTAGAATATAAAAATATACTAATGATAGTATATAGCAATAGAAAAACACAAAAACTCAACTAACTATTCAAATTGAGGCTATACGTGAAATAAAGAAATATAAAAAAATCATTTAAGTAAGCGTTAGAATGTTAAAAAATACTTTATTATACATTTCAAACATTTAAAAATCTATTCAGAAATAGTTGCTTTTTTAACCAATCTGTATAATTACATAAAAATGCATGAATACCTGTTCATAGGAATGTATTTTTGAAGAGCGCCTTAATGATGCAAAGCTGGAAGGTAAACTTATTTTTCACCCTAGATACTTAGCGTTGATAGGTAGAGAATATTATATTTTTTGAGTCAAAGACATTCACTGTAAAATCTTCAAGGCTTATGAGTTTTCTTACTATTTTTTGCTCATTAATCGACATTTAAGTACTTTATTCACATATTAAAGAAGCTACCTGCTGATAAAATGAGGCAAGTTTTTTTGACAGAAAAAAATATCAAATGCACTCACTTCTGAGTGATTTCAATAAAAAATGAAATAAATCGTCTTCCTTATTTCAGTAACTATGTACAGGTTCACATAAATCATTTCCAAACGACAGTTTAACATTTATTCGTTTAAAAACGTAATGCTTTATTTTTGCGAGTGATTAGATTATAAGCAATTAGTCATTCTCATAAAAAATAAGCATTCATTTTTTTATGATTTAAAACGACTTTCCTGATTTTGAACTATTACTTCACTTTCGAAATAGATTGATTTCTAATTACAGGCTAAGACTAACGTTTCCAAACAAGTCCATAAAGCTGCATACTTCTGAGTCATTAGGATAGTCATTAGCTGTTAATGATCTTCGCAAACAAGTCCTTACTTAGTCTTATTATTTTTTTCTCACAAATACAAGGAATCTTCATGTGGAAGTTTGTTGCTGTATAGATTTCCGGAAAATAGGCTTTATATAGCTTTATTCGAAACATTGTAAAATAAGAGTGTAACAAAATATAGACCAGGAAACTATATTATATTCTTTAACGTCAATTAACTTTCTGTAAAACCCAGATAAATATAACTTGTTATTTAGTATTTTCTCGTATATAAAATTAAAATTAAGAGTTTTAGCAAACCAAAGATAAATTGTTATAATCGTTCAAAAATTCGATTTGAACAATTAATGTTTTTTTTTTAATTTCATATCTCTCTGTAACTTATATATAATTTATCTAAAGATAAAAATTATAATTTGGCACTTTGATATATCTCCACCATTCTCAGCTCTTAAAAGACAAGAAAAACGTTTTTAAAAATATGCATTTTTATCTTATCAAGAATAGAAAAACTAAACTAGTGGAAATGATCTTCTTATGTTTTCCTTTCATATTCTCTTGTAAAATTCTAATCCTCCTTCCCTGTCACAATAAATGCGGTTCCTGGGTAAGTGGTTGGTGAATAATGTAATGCTTTACAAAATTCTATAATAATGTTTGGCACGAATCAAGCATTTCCTCTAAATATATCAAATAATAGACGGAGCATTTTAGGTGAAAAATTACTTACATGGAGTCTAAATTGATAATGTTATCTTTGGCTGGTTTTTGGAGATTATTCCAATTGTGTAGTATTAATTTATCATATGATCTTTGGCTGGTGTTTGGAAATTATTCTCTAGTATGTTGCATTAATTTATATTTTAATCATTGGCGATTTTTTGCAATTACTTTCTGGTATGTAGCATGTTATCTTTGGGGGGAGGGGTTTGTGATTACTCCCTGATATGAAGCATAAATTTATCATGAGATATTTGGCGCTTTTTTGGCCACTACTTCCTAATTGTAGCATAAATTTATCATGTGATCTTTGGAACATTTTTGGCTATTACTCTCTGGTATATAGTATAAATTTATTGTTATCTTTAACTCTTTTTGGCTATTACTTCCTAGTATGTAGCATAAATTTATCAAGTGACCTTTGACGCTTTTTTTGGCGATTACTCCTTGGTATGTAGCATACATTTATCATTATCTTTGGAGCTTTTTTGACCACTACTCCTTAGTATGTAACATACATTTATCAGGGGATCTTTGATATGTTTGGGGCAATTGCATCCTGGTATGAAGTATAAATTTATCATGTGATCTTCGGGATTTTTTTGGCTATTACTCTCTTATATGTAGCATAAATTTATTGTTATCTTTAGCTTTTTTTAACGGTTAGTTCCTAGTATGTAGCTTAAATTTATCATGGGATATTTCTCACCTTTTGGAGATTACTCCCTGGTATGTAGCATAAATTTATCATGTGATCTTTTGTGTGTTTTTTTACTATTATTTCCTGGTATGTAGCATAAATTTATTATGTTATTTTTGACGCTTTGTTGCAATTAATTCGTGGAGTGCATTTATCACAGAGGAACCTAAAAATCTCATTTCAGAGACTTTTTTTTATTTTTTGAAACTAATATTTCTCGAAAAAAATTATACTTAAAACATTAAAATTCATTGAACAGTTATTGAATTTTTGAGTTACTACATTTGCACACAGATGAAGGAAACGACCGATAAATTGTCAACCAGTCAATAGACTTCGTTCAAAATTTGATGATAATCTGAAGTTTGGATATTAAACACATGTACTAGATTTTATCTATCTAGATTTTTACATTATGCAATTACCGTGCTCTCTTCCAGTCGAACAACTGGATATTCAAATTTCCTCAGAATCTATTATGTACATATATATTGCTTGATTGTTTTTTTATTGCGTGATTGTTTTAGTTTGTTTGATAGGTATATACAAATGTGTTGTACTTTATATGCCAAATAGGTTGCCAAACAAACATACGTAATAACAAAAATGCGCTTTGATATCGCAGTGATCTAAAATAAAAGAATTTACTAAAATCCCCAATTTGGATTTTATGATAATCGCCCTATTTTTTCATTGCATACGTTGTTTACGAGAAAGTAAAAATGGTAGAAAATTGATAAGATTATAAATAAGACTTCAGTATTGAAAAATGAGTCTTATGAGGCTTCCACCTCTTACTCTACCACCATTGAGTCGGTGGTGAGATGAATGATACATTTGTGCCAAGCGTATGGTGAATGTATGTGAGAGTTGTTGGTGGTGATGTTGACTGTTGCATTTAATGCGCCTGGCAACTTTTGCTGTCGGTAGAGGGAACCACAACAGCTGAACGACGCTGCGTACGAAGATTGCTTATTCAAAGTCGTGGGTTGGTTGGTTGGTCGTGTTGGGCTTATTGGCGCAAGAGCCATATTTGGCCATACTGCGCCAAGCAAATTGTAAAATTATAAAAGATAGAAAATATAATCCTCTGGTAAATTAAGACATGAGTGAAGACCCTGTACCATAACAGTTTGAAACAATGATGTTAATGTATATGAAATTAAATCAAAGTCGTGGGACAAAATTGTAAGGGACAAATTATTGACGAGAGGATCAAACTCGCTGTGTTAGAGTTTGTAGGCGAGTAGCATAGCCACATGGCAAAAGCAACACTCATGTCCGATCTATGTTATTTGGTTTATGAGGCTTTCATCACAAACTCATTTATATGACTCCTAAATAACTAGTAGATATGAATTTGTTCCATTTGAAAATAAATGAATCAACTCTAAAAACCTTTTTAGTAAACAATAGGTTAATTCTTAAATTCAGTAACTATGGAACAAATTGATAAATTGTTACATCGATTTTGAAAATGATGTAGTTTTTATTTCTTTGAGTTTCCATAAGAAGATTTTTGCAAAATTTAAAATTTTGGAAAATGGTATTCAAGGATGTGAAAAAAAATCTAATTTGCTCAAATATAAAAATCAATATAACTTTCCAAGTTTTCAGCATGTAAACGAAATACAAAAAATTTTATTAATAAATCTGTTAAAAAATTAAAAATATTTAATTGACAATTTTCGAATAATATGCAAAAAATTGATTTTTCAACGTTTTTTTTATATGTTCTGTAAGTAGAATTTTTTTTAAATTGAAGAATACATATGTGTTCTATATATAAATCTTTAAATATATGTATGTATGACAAGGACTAAAATAATATTATTACAATAAAAAAATTATTCTTATGAAATAGCGTGAAAATTAAAAATTTGCTTTTTAATTAAGAAATATTTTTCAGAGCGATACTTTTCAGTACATAAATTTTACATAAAAGATGATTTTTTAGCTTATTTCATCCCTTCTTCTTCAACAATAAACATTTTTTATGTTTTGCGCTTTTTAAAATTAAAGTGAATAAAACACCCTCTTAGATAATTAATATTATTTTTTTTTAAACTTGAAAAATGAAGAAAAAGATTTAATTAAGCATAAAAATACAAAAATATAAAAATTGAATAGAATATCCCTTTTTATTATTAAGTAATCAGACCTGATTAGTTGTATAGGGCATGTACGTCAGATTTAAATGAAATATAAAAAGAGAAATTTTTAGAAAGGAAAAAAAAGAAATAAGTTAATTATATAAAACGACTTTTATTATTTTGAGGAGAATATTTTTTACACCATTTGTTTGATTAATTTCATAATTAATGTGATAGAATGCGGTTAATTAAATATATTTTTGCATATTTTTTATGTAGAATATTCATCAGATGTTAAATACTCTCATGGTTTTTTTCACATGACTTGCGTTATATAATTGTAATTAGCATATTGTTTCATATCTTTGTCTATAAAGGTTAAAAAGAAATTCAAAAAAAAATATTTGAATAAAGTTATAATGAGCCGACAACTTAAAAATCATTAATAGTTTATTTTCCTCTTATCATTTAAATAATTAAACAAATTTGATTACACATTTCAGACAATAAGTAAAAGAATGAAAAAATACGTCGACGTTATTGAGTTAAAGTTATTTATTATAAATTAACTACAAATTTTATTTTTTGCATAAAATTTATATATCTTTATTAAATAAATAAATGTCTTATGCCGGAATTAAAATTTTAAATTCCAAAAATTGCTCAAATTCTTAATTTATCGTACGAGATATCAGTTTTTTTTAATTATCATTTTCTCATATACAAATGGTAAAAAAGTATTTTAACCTTAAAAAAATCCCTCGAGAATTTAACGAATCTCCATGGTTAGACTTCCACGACATCAAAAACATATTTTTGACCTTATGTCTCTCTTTCTCCGTCTATCTGTATGCTACAAACACAGCACAAAAACGTTTTGATCCAAATGGTTGAAATTTTATATATGCACTTATTTGTATAATTCTACCAAATTTCGAATTAGAAGCAAACCTATTTCACTAACTGTAGGTATGTATATTCAGAAGCTTATAAATGTAGCAATTCAAAAAAACACCGACTAAATATAAAACATTTGGTATATAATTTTTGTGAACAAATGTATGGCTTTGTTTTTAATTTTTGTTTCATTCAGTTTGGAAAAACGCTTCTAAAAAGTAAATTCGAACTTTTGGATACTATTAACCACATACCAGAGGTTAATCAACAAAAACTTAAAAATATTAATGATAACATCACACTACAGGTTATAAAACAGTGCTAAATTCAGGTCAATGGTGATATTATTGTTTGTCAATGCCATGCGCCAGATGACGAAGTTTGGAGAAGACTACTCGGGCTTCATCGGAGTAGTCTTTTCGGTCTCTTTCTCTCTCTCTCTCTGTGTGTGTGTGTGTGTATTTGGGAATGTAATAGCCAAACAATACCAATTCCAGAAGATATTTTAGAATTTAATGAATGACATTAAAACGGGTTAATGAGGAACAAAAATAATTGTTAATTTACAAGATGTAAATGATGATCAAGTTCGGTGCTAATCCGTCTTTTAACAATAATTCGTCTTCGTCTTTTAACATGTCATAATCATCTCGCCTCGTGAATTTTATGACAAATTTTTTTATTTGGCTCCTATTTTAATTTTAAAAATTGGAAAGCAATGATTTTCATGAGTTTTTATTTTTATGTGAAGTTATATAAATTTTTATTTTTATGTATTTTTCAAATGTTTCACTTTTAAACTAGCTTTTTTTTACCTTAACATTCAAAGCTCTTTTATGGTATACTAAAAATAAAATTTAATTTAAAATATCACTAATTCTATTAAATTTGTGGTTGTTATCTTGTTTATTTTCGACTAAAATACTTTAGTATCCATTTATTGTTCTGGAAATAATAGTTACTATAAAATACAAATAGATATCTTGTTTGATAAGGTTTTAATTGCCTTCACAGAAAAATATTTTTAAATTTAATGTTTCGAACGAATATTAATTGTTTAAAATACTAATTTTAAAAAATACGTTTTTGTCAATACATTTCTGTAACTGTTTTATTTTTTTTTCTTTATTCATAGCATGCTGTTTATGTTATTAAATAGTTATTTTTTATCACAGTACACGGATTATCATTTAAAGAGGGTCAAGCTTAAAAATATTTTAACTACTGTTAAATTAAATCTTAATTGTATTTTATTTTTATTGATAGCAAATTATTTTTATGGAAATCAAATAAAATTACAAAATTAGAATTAACTTTGTATTTTGATCATAAAAATGATAAAAATGTATGATAAAATATTAATAAAAGTAATTCAAATCATTCAATTTAATTTCAGCTACGAAATATTTAGTTGTAGTATTTATTAAAATGCTATTTCAAAATTTTAAAAAAGCATAATAAGATAAAATAAAACCGACATCATTAAAAATGTCTTTTTTTTAACTAAATAGATGTTAAAATTTTTAGAAATTCTCGTGATAAAACATCAATATTTTGCTTAAATAAAAATAATTTCAATAAAATTTTCCCAATTGGAAATTCTTATCGTCCAAAATATATATACTTCAAGCTTCATATTTCTATTTCAAATATTCAGATATATAAAGTATCATTATTCAACTATAATTCATATTAAAGTCTATTTTGAATAGATAATTTAATACTGCTTAAAAATACATTATTCTTTTTTCATTAAAATCCAATAACTAACCAATACTTGGAGAAAATGAAAATATCTTATTTCTTTATTGAAATTCGCAATTGTATAATGAAATTATAATTTATTCAGGTAGTATGAAAGATAATAATATTTTCAATTAAATAACAAGATAAACAGAGATTTCGTGTTACTAGCAAATCGTATGTCGTACCTCCCAAAATTTTAAACAAAATAAATAAGATTGTTAAATACTGAACCAGTCATTAAAATTCAATAATATATGTCACAGAAAGTAATAACTTTATTTAAATATATAACACTTTTTCTTGGCTATTTAATAATCAAATTTGAAACAATGATTTCAAATTGTTAAAATCATTTTTCAATTTCTACTATTAGTTCATTCTCTCCTTATATATATTTATATATCTTGTTGAAAATTTTATTCTTTTATAAAATTCTTTTTATTCACTTATTCAAGTTCAAATGTCCTTTTTTAAACTTTGGTGGATGAACTCGATGTTAATACAAGAGTTTTCAAACATCAATTCGTTAATAAGATTGAATTAATATTTAATACTTTAATTAGAATTTTAGCAAATTGTAATGAAAATTGAAATCAACTGGCAGTGGCTCTATCGGTAAAATGTAAGGATTTCAATATCTTCCACGTGAAGGTGATGAATGCGAGATCAGTTCTTGGGAAAATCAATTTATTGAGAAATTATTTATAGTAATATCAATTATTTAATAAAAATGAGCTAAAACAAAACATTTTTTGGTGATTTAAGAAGGAATTGACAGTTTTTTTATATTACTTGTTTACTCTCAAAATACAGAATTTCTATAATTATTCAAATTTCTTCGAACCTCTCATAAGAAGATATTTACTATTTCTCAATTTGGACACACCTTTTTAAGATTCTGTACGAAATATTTTTAAAGTTATTACAACCGAATTATTACATTTTGATTTCCTTCCTTGTTGAATAAATAACATCTAAATTCCAAAGAATTAGAGTTTATCAAGAATGCATGATTTCTGATGATACATAATTTTTAACACGCCAAAATAAATGTAATTATATGCAAAGAAAATTTACAGTCAATATAATTAGTCGCTATTTGATCAATTTCACGATTATCTAATGCTAATATGTAAATATCTATAAAACTATTCATATATAACTGAGCACACATATAGTACATCTTCTGAAAGCTGTTTTTCTTTCAAAATGTTTAAAGATGAAGAAAAATAAAAGATAATTTTAGTTTCCATCCTCGCACGTCGACGCTCACTGAACTAAAATCATTCTTATGGATGTATTTAAATTTCCTATAATAACCAAAGCGAAAATGTTTGATGAAAGTTTTTATTAAGTTGAGATATTTACTTTAAGGAGATTAGTTTCCTGCTAAATAAACTCGATGAAAGATATATTTTTTTCATTAATTGCTAAAATACTAATTGTTATAAGTTAATAACCTTTTTTATTGGTGAGTTCTTTTATATTTCAATGGTGTAGTCAAAATAACACTCAGACATGTCTGGAACAATAATTAGAACTGAATAGAACTTTTATCGGAAAGTTTTGTTTAGAGAAAGAAAAAAAAAACTCTTTATATGTGGAAATAACTTAATGGCTATATGTTAAGAGAGTTCCATTAAATGCTAAATCTTATTTGTACGTAAATTTATTACTATATGGAATCTGAGTATGTTTAGGATTGCAACTGAGGAATCAGATTATTGTTTCTGAACACTTATTTACTGTAAATTATTCGCAAAAATACAAATAATATAGTTACGAAAATTGGATTAAAATTATTTGCAGTGACTAGTTTGCAAAATTGGAACTTGAAAAACATTTATTTTACTTCCTCTTTTTTCCTCATGATTAAGCAAAGTGCTCATTATTAGCAACTTTCAAATTCCTTAATTAAATCGATAACGATATTAGGCCACATTCTAAGCAAAACAAAAAAGAAAGCAAAATACGAAAGATTTCAGCGAGTACATAGATATTCAAAAAGGTATTTTATCGAAATTTTGTTGAGTTTGCATTTTATTTGCGAGAATTTTTTCCAAGAACTATTTAAGCTAATTTTTTACTTAATTAAAATTTCCAAAATACCTTTCATAGGTGCGTATTCTTATTCTCCAAAATATATCTCTTTCAAATATAAGCTAGATCAAATGACTATTTTAGTATAGTTTAGTCCAACACTATATTGAAACGACACTCGTAAATTTGAGCCATGATCAGATGACGAGGCTGATACCTGAGCTGGTACACTCTGCCTAAGCTTTCACACCATATTACACCTGTGGAAGGTCGTTTGGTTCCAATAGATTTAACGTGCACAACCCGCTTACACAATAGTTTTTTGTTGGAATCATGTCTTAGGTGCTAAGGATAGGATAGGATGGTGGGACTAAGTGGCTTAAGAGCCATATTTGAAGATATTGCCTAAGTCGTATGATTAAAAAATAAAAAGCATATTTATGTAAAAATCTGTAGAACTAGAAAATGATAAATACAGTTACAAAGCTATGTCCCTTATTATTGTAAGAAAATTGCAACAAATTGAAATATTAAATAAAATTATAAAAACCAACTGCTTTTAAAAAAAAATAAAACGGTTTAAATGGAGACTTTCCCCAACAAGCAATTGCTTGTCCACTGGTGAAGTACAAACCTTAAACACATTTAAAAGTGAAGAACCGTTAAAATAAATTGGCATCTAGACCAAGAATGAGCTAGATCGTCGACTAAAAGGTGTTTATGAGAAATACTAGTGTGACCAATGTGGATTCTAGACACTTATCTCGAGTACTGGCAAGCATATAATCAAAGTCATCGCTAATAAAGAATGATATTTTTATCCAACCAAAAAATATAATTGCTCCTCATAATAATATAGAATAATGAGCAGTAAAATGAAGAATTAAAGAATTCCAAGCCAATTTAAGTCATTACAAAATCTATAAACCTTTGAAATCTTGTAAAACGTAATGTATATTCATAGTAAAATACAATCCTATATCATTTAGTAATACATCAATGTCATTATTAAGTTATACTAGAACAAACTTATATCGTATAAATCATAAGATTTTTAATGACAAACGGATCTATTTAATACGACAAATTCTATTAAGAGTAGTTAATGAATGTAGATATAATCGGTTTCATTATTATAACTTACTATATTAAGATCCGTATCATAAATGGAACAACCATTAATAATTTCTAAATTCCATATTAAAAGCGGATTATACTTCTATGTTGTAATCGCACTAAATGTATCTGGTGATAATTATGTATTGCTAACACAGCAATAATTTAATATTTAATATCACAGATAAGAACCCTATAACTCTCCATTATAAATAGGTACTGAGTTTATATTATTAATTTCAATAACTGTTTCATCAAATGGATTACAAACAGTAATTATATTTTTGATTTATTAAAATATTCCAGATGGGAAGTTAAGAGTTCAAGACACTATTGCATTGTAAATCAAGCTATTCAATTGGCTAAAACGGACAT
The DNA here is from genome assembly GCA_026289955.1 of Argiope argentata. Classification (NCBI taxonomy): domain Eukaryota; kingdom Metazoa; phylum Arthropoda; class Arachnida; order Araneae; family Araneidae; genus Argiope; species Argiope argentata. The sequence goes on along the minus strand of JAOUZG010002851.1, from coordinate 10,086,350 downwards.
TTCTGTAATATTGCAGGGGGAATATATATGCTCTCAACATTTATCAAACCTTTAAATATTTTAACGAAATTGCAGATGGGAAACTCTTCATTAAATGTTATTTTAATCCAGGGAATTGAACGGTTTCAGAGCAGCTATTTGGTTGGTCACAAACTGGGAGTATTCTTATCGCAAACCTCCAAGCAGAACATTTTATGAAAGTGATATTTGTATTATTACTGAAAAGTACTTTAGAAAGCTTCCAAAATAATATGCTTTGAAATATTTATGGAGCTATAAAAAGCCTTTTAGAAAGCTTAATTCGACAACATATGCTTTCATTTTCTTCTACACAAATTTATTCTAATTTTTTTGCCTTTATTTCAGTTATTCAATGATGCTATTTGAAATAAACAACGATCACTATAAACTTTATCGATAATTATTATTAATAAATAATTAAATTTGACATCTCTACTTATAATAAAGTATGAAGTGTGTGTGTGTGTGTGTGTGTTGGCGATGTACAGGCCAGACCGTTCGACCTACAGCTACCAAATTTGGTATATGTATACCTTGGGTACCGGGAATGTGCACCTCGGAGCCCTTTTTTTGAATTTTTAATTAAAATTTTAACTAATTAAAAAATAAGCCAAATTTTGACGTTTTTTCGCTATAACTTCTGAAAATATTACAGCACAAAATTGATTTTTGCATCAAGTTAAAGCTCAAAAAATTAGCTTTTCAATGATGCTAATGTTTTGACATACAAATTAAAACTCTATTTTTAATGAATTTGTAAACTTTTAATTTAATCGTTTTTTTTCAACAATTTATTTCGCAAAAAATAACTAAATAAACAAATAAAAAAAATTATCTTCTCGAGGATCTAAAAAAAAATCAGCTTTTAATAAAATGTTGCCATCATATTTTCAGAAGTTCTGATTTTAAAAAAGTTAATTACTACCAAAAATAAAACAGAAAAATATAATTTTTATCACGTGATCACATGAAATGAAATAAATAGGAAATGCGATATTTTTTTAACAATAAATGAAAGAGTAAATTTTTCTTGATCGTTTGCAATATCAAAATTATTAATTGAATTAAAGAATTAAAGTAAAAAAATACAAAGTAAAAAATATATTTAAAAATTGCAACTGTTAAAACTGAAAAAGAATTTTTAGAAAAGCACCAAACGATAATCTTCTGAGAGCGAGATTAATTATTTAAAAGCAAGAAATCTTAAACGAACTTTGAAAATGACGTCATTTCAAAGAAACGACGAATAAAAAGCAATTGATAATCAGTAGTAGTAAAATATTTTTGCATTCTTTTTTTTTTAATTTTTAAAACAATAAGACATGTTTTGAATTGTTACTTTTACTTATGTGAAGAAGTTATTTTGTGCAAATCAAAGAGTTCGTGGTTGTAATTTATCTCCGCATTTTAATGAATCATGCGAAATAAAAAAGCATCTTCTTTCAACGAAGTAACGTAATATTAAAGCTATACTGGTAAAAGTAGGTCAGCTTTTTGAAAACGCATCTTCTTTCAAACAAGCATACGTAATAATTAACAATGCAAAATTTGTAAAAGGATATAAAACTATTTTTATCAGCATATTTCGGAGACATCAAAACTTTGTAACCAAAACAAAATCATGTTCTTACATGAGAAAAAATAAATCATTCCGAATTAAACATATAAAAATGTCATTTTCAGCATAAAATGAAACAAATATGAAACATGGTATTTTTGGAAAATAGATGCAATGAAACGTTTTCTATGATATTTTATAATACATATATTACTAATTCAATTAAACAGTTTTATTTCAGTCAAATATGGCTTAACATTTACAAAATATCTTCTGTAATCGGAGCCCACATCTAATTTCTTACTTTTTTTGGGAGAGATATAAATCTTTTAACAAATGGTCTAAGTGAAATATATAATTAGTAGATTGAGGGAAAAAATGCTGATGAAATACGACTTTTAAATTTTTGCATACATCATCTGGTCTGTGAATCATATTTAACAAAATATTCTTGAGACAATAAGTCCTTAAATAAAAAAGTAGTACTCCAACAACTAAATCAATCATCAAAGCTGATCGATCTAAGAAAATTTCAATATAACTATTCGATATAAACTGACGATTTTCGATCACTTTATTAAGATATCAAAGAAGCCAATAAGAGTTTCTCTAGAATAATTGGTCTAAATTATGAAAATGATGATTGTTCTAAACTTGCAATATTCAGAACTGAATAAATCCGCCAGATTTGAAGAAGATAGAAATGTTTATTTATTTATTTAGAAGTTTAAATATTAAGAATATTTTACAAATATGAATCTATAAGACCAAAGGAATTTAAACCATAATTTTTTATATATGTTTATAAACCTAAAAAAATGTTATTATTGAGAGCATTTATATACATCTAAAAATAAAATTAAAAACTGAAGGTTTCAATTAACCTGTGAAATTTTTGCTGAATAATTCCTTGAGATCTTAAAAATTATAAAAAAAATTATGATGTTTCAATTTCTGAATTGAACATAAAACTTCAATGTCGGACTACTTTGCTTTCAATTCTTAGTTTTATTTAAAAGCATTCTTGGACTGAGTAAAGAGGTCTTTATATTAAGTGCACTTCCAACATTTCCACTTTAATTTAAAACTGAATTTTACGTGCACTGATAGAAAAACAGAAAGAGATGCTGACTTCAAAGATAGGACTGCTTAAGGCCTACATAATAGTATAAGTGAATTGACTATCGAAATTTGAAGCTTAAAAATATTTTGCTGAAAAACTTATTATGAGACCAACTTTTATATATATAAAAAATTGGTTTAACCCTTTAGTCGGCATTATTATTGGTGAACGGACTGGTCGCCAAAGGCGGCTAGTTATTAATAAAATTAATCAATGAAGTTGTTATTAAGAATAATTTATATTTTATTTAAATGTCTTTAACCATATTTTATAGATATATAGCTATTTCAAAATAAATAACAAATTTAAAATAATTATTTTTAATGAAATTGACATAAATATGTGTATGCAATTTCCGTGATGTTATCCCGCATTTCTGAGTGAGATATAAGTTTGGTGAAATATCAAAAATATCCATTGGCCAATTTTCTAATGTGAAATAGAGAGAGATTTCCAACGTGGAATAGAGGATTATTTATAAGTTTTATGTTTTCATAATTCAAATAAAAGTGGATCTGCTGTATCTAACAAAAAATTAACGAGATCTCAGGAAAAGTCCTTTCATATGTTAAAATAAACAAATTTTAATCCGTTGTTACATTGCAGTCTACAAATCGTTATAAAGTCAACAAAGAAGTGCCAAGTAATAAGCAGATTCACTAAAGATATAAGAAATTTTTAGTTTATTTTATTTATATCAACGTTCTGTTTAAAATCCACACTAGGGACATTTCGGAACGGACCATAAATTTAAACAGTGGTCAGATGACGAGGATGACACATGAAATGACACATTTTCTCCACGCCATAACAGTGGAGGACGTTTACCCCAGACCAATTTAAAGTACATCAGGCAAGCTTACACAACGGTTCTTCGATGGAATCGGGGTAGAGAGCCTTCGTTTCGATTCCTTAGCCAATACCTTACCACCAAACCACTTCTGCCCCCCCAAATATTTTTTTTTCGCAATAAAAGGAAGTACCAATCGCCTTCGCATATAAAATAAAAATAATTAACTTGCCTTAACAGCGTGTTTAGACACTTATAATTTGAACACATTTACAGTTTTTTTAAATTTTTGTTATATTATTGTCACGTTGTGGGATGGACCTCGTAATTTTGAACCACTGTCAAATGAAGAGGATAGCACTGAGCTGGCACCACCCTCTCTCCACACCACATCACACCACATCAGCGGGAGGACTTTTGTCCTCGACGAATTTAACGTGCAACAGATCCCCTTACACGATGGTTCTTCCAAGGAAATTGGTCTCGAATCTGAAATCCTACTGCTGAGGAGAAACCTTACCACCAGGTCACCGTGGCCCCACAAGGTTACAGAAATTACATAATCACAGAATAGTTTGAGGATTTTGCATGGTATAGAGTGTCTTTAAAATGTATGGATGAAACTTTTCAATATCAAATTTTTGTAAAATTGACAAATATTTTTTTCCTGAAAATGATTCGTTCTTGGAAATGAACCGGTGACTTAAATCTTCGAGCGTAAAAAAGTAGGAATTCGAGTTCAGTGCGTACGATAAGCTTTATAACTTCCTTTCTGATATACCATATGAGCCTCTATCTAGTGATATTCGGCAGAAATTACTAATACATTTTTTATTCACATTTACCATCTCCTGTTGTCTGTTCTTATGAATTAGCCATTTTACTGTGACAATCCTGCCAAAGTCACTTATTGAATATGTTTAATGCAAAACGATGAACCCATAGAAGTCCAATGGGTAACTTCTATAGGAAGATTACCCATTGAAAAGGTTTCCATCACAGGACTTCGAGGAAATTTCTTCAGTTCTTCACCAATCATGATCTCTTGAGCCGAAACCACCCATCGTTCAAATGTTTTTACATATAAATAAATGTACATGTAATGCTATCTTGTAAACGTAACAACTACTGTAAATCTGTTTAGATTTTGAATAGATTGGAATTTGCCGATTGCCAAAGGAGGTGGAAATGGTGGAATTGAAAAGGAGTCGAAGCGTTCATTTCTCTATAAATTTCTTAATATTGAAGAAAAATAAATATAACTAGCCAAATTAGGGCCTCATTAAAACGAATAAATTTTGCACTTAAAGTGTTCAATCATTGCAGTGTCTTAGAATTTAAGGACCGAAAAAGGATTTTCAAGCCCTAATTTTGCCTGTTTATAACATGAACTGTTTATGAAACCATATATATTTTTTGATTGGTTCTCGAAGTACAAACTCCTTGTGTGCCAACAAGTATACAACAAGACTTACAGATGTAAGTCATTTCACAATTAACAGTAAGATGAATTTCGAAAATAAAGACATAGGCTTGAATTGAAAGACAAAAATGAGGGGGAAAGTAAATACACAAGTTAGATACACAAAACTGCTCACAAACTAGCAGAATTACATAGTATATGTTATAACACAGTTGAAGAAGTAGGATAAATAACTTCAAAGTAAAAGAATGTAACGTTACCTCTTAACTAGCCTAAAAGGGTTTTTTATGTTCTTTTAATTAAGTTTTGTCTAAATCCGTGTCAGCTAATATAAAGGATTTGAATTGATCCTTTTGAATTGGCTCTCTTGGCTCTTCCTAAAATGTTTCTCTTTGAATAACTAACAGACATAATTGATTTAAATCCTCGTGATCACTTTGAATAATTTTAAATCTATGTGAACTTTTTGAATAATCCTATACGCGTGTTATATAACTAATTCAAAATCAAATGAACATTAATTCAATGAAATCATTAGCCGAAAAAGCAGTATAATTAATTCAAATTTCCACCAAGCTCTATTTACTTTTTACAAATGTCTTCAATGTAAGAAGAGGGATCCAATTCTCTGGATTGCAACATGAAACCAAGATCAGATTAAGCTTTAAAATGTGTAAGGAAAATTCTACAAACTATCTTTACTTCAAAAAGCATTTGAAAAACAGAACTAAAAGCTCCTGAAGCAAAATGTATCCATGAATGATTAATCCGTATAAAAGAAAATACTTTAATCTGATTTGAAAGCTTGCTTTTCTAGTTAACAGAGCCAAGGCTGAAGGCATTATACGTTGGTAGAACGCCTTATTTTTACCCACTTCTTGCTCTTCTTCTACTTTTACGTGAGTTTTGGCCATTTTCGTATGTAACTTTTCCTGCTTATGGCAACATTTTCTAAGAAGCGTGCACTTAACCTCAAGTTCAGAAAAAAATTCTACCGTGCTCTTTTTTTTAATGCTCTGCCATTTTGATTTCTTTTAAAAACATCAATCCACTGCGAGCAAAAACGAACAAAATGCAAAACAAATGCAAATATTCAACCATTCCTTCCCTTCAGGAGGTACGCTTAGGGTTAGTCGTTCGAAAAGGAAGCGAAAAAGAAAAAGAAAAAGAACATAAATAAAAGAAGGGGACGAAAGTAGTGAAAAACCTCAACACGAGGCACCAGAGGCAGTTTGGCGCATGGGACAAAAACCTTGAAATGAAATGTGTTGATTTAATTTCGGAAGAGTTTGGTCAAAGTCGAATGAAAATGTTTAGATTTCTTTTATTCCTTTTGTAAGACGTTTATGTGGTGCACTTTCCTGCCCAGTTTCTTGAGATCAAAGTTTCAACTGTAAGTAGAAGAGCACGCCTATGTCCTCCCCTTTTTATAAGACAATTTTCACTATTTCGTAAAGCGCTAAATTGATTTTGTAAATTCCGACGGGGGATGTGTGGGAATGCTACTTTAAACTTTAGGAATATTTAAAGTGCCTCTTCCTTGAACTTCAAACGGTATACACAGTTTTCTCTACATTGGTTATATTCGAGAACAATTTAAAATGCTCAGGTTTTTGTTTGATATAATGCAATGTACTGATATAATTCTATAACTTTATTTTCTGTATATAAGAAAATAAATTGTTCTGCGATTTAGGACAAAGCTCTTTTTTAAATGTCATTCATCTTAGTTTGAAAACAATATTTCTTTTTTGATAGTAGGTGATATTCTGATTCTTCTTTTTTTCTCTGAATCTGAAATTTAATATTTTACAGTCTTATAAATATGCAATCAGTTATCTTTTTCCCTTTTTTTTCAAAATTTATCACATTTTCAAAATACTCATTAAAGTTTTGTTTTATTTTTATATCTTATTGCCTTTTTTCCCTCACGATTAATTAATACATTCATAGTTAGGAACTTTTTAAATTAAATCCATGACCATACTAAGCGACTCTCTCAGTGAGATAAAAAGAAAAAAGAAAACGAGGAAAAGACTTGTACATAAATAATCAAAAATATACATTATTAAAAATAATCTACTGGTGTGAAGAGCACTATCGGGCATATAGACAAACAGATACATTCATGCATACATTAATTTTTTGTTATTAACAGGAATGATGTTATGCATGTCTTGATGAAATACCTTAATTAAGCGTCATTTATTGAAAAAGGTGTTTCTTAGAGAGATAATGTTAAAATATTTTATGTGTTAGCATTGCTTTTAGAAAGTAGAACATATTCCTAAGCTATTTGTTGAAATCTATACATTATATTCTTTATATGAAAGATATAAATGGTTTATATTGCTGATAGTATAAAATTTGTCTCTAATAATGTATCACAAATTAATAAATTATAATAATAATGACACTAGTGTTCATAGTTTTAAAAAGAACCCATCATGAGAATAAGAAAAAAAATGTCAACATTTCGTACTTAATACTAAGTTTTGTGGCGTCAAATGAAGCAGATATAGTTGCCAGGTATGAAATATAGATTTTATTGAATAAGCAAATATTTTGAATCACGTGATATCGCTTGTAAATCACGCAAAGCAGATGAATGATAAGGCATTAAAAGACGCTTTAAAGCTACAAATAAAATATAATAATATCCATAAATATCAAATTTAATATTCTTTCTGTTGGAAATATTTTACGGACTTCATTTCTCCCTGCAAAATTGATGTTTTTACACTTCAAAACATAATGCTATCATGCTAAATGTTCTTCGTTGCCTCCGGATGCACGATCGGATTTTACTTTTTCGTGCTTTTAGGATGAAGAAAGTATAATAATCGTCAAGAAATAAAAGCTAAAAAAATTCATTTTTGAAAAATATCCGTTTATTTGTGACAAAAATTAACATCAACAAAGAAACGCTTTAAATAAAGTTAAGAATTCCGAATTCAAACCAAATGTAAAGATTTTTATCTGCTTCCAAAGAAATCCGCTCAGAGAAAATCTGCCTGTTTGTCTGTTCAAATAAAATGCAGCATGATAACTACAAAACAAAGATATTTAATCGGATAAAATTATGTTATAGATATCTGCCAAATTTTGAGCTAACTCTGAAAGGGGGTTGACCATTTGTCTTTTTGTACCTGTAGAAACATGTATCTGTAAATAACTCAAAAACTAAAGGGTTTGAATATATCGAATTTGGTATGAAATTTTGTGATTGTAAGTCTAGTTTTGTATCAATTTTTATATTCAGTTGATTGGGAAAAATATGTGTAAAACAGAAATTTGGTTTTCGAATACTATTCACAACATACCAGAATTTAATCACCAAATAACTCGCCAAGTTTGATGCGGTATACTCAGTAAAAATGCTAATTTCACTCAAAATGTTAATATTCTGAAACTTTTGTATGTCATCATATTGCGTTCTCTGGAATTAGTGTATGCTAGAAAGGTTTAAGAGACCAATTCAGCTATTTTTCTTTTGCTTTGTTTCAGATACTGGTTATCGGTACATTTCATTTCATTTCTTCTGTAATATATATTGATGTGACGAAATCAAGTCTTTAGAAGATTATTTATGAAAACCCAAATTTCCTATACCTATGGCCTTTGTGTACCTGAATGATTCGCCTATTCACCTATAGGCATCTTAAATAACTCTTTTTTACTGTCTGAAACCCAACGTTTCAGGAAAGGCCACTATGGCTTAGTAGCAATGTCTCGGCTCCTGATTCATAGGGTTTTAGATTCGTGACCCTATCCCACATAAGAACCATCAGGTAAGGGTGCATATTGTACTTTAAATTCGTCACGGTCAAACGTCCTTCCACTGGAGCGTTGTGGTGGGCAGTGGGAGTTCATGTATCTTCATCATCATCATCTGACCATGCTCAAAATTCCGAGGCCAGTCTCAAAATAGTCATAATGTTGCTTTAGAACAGGATGTTGATATAACTAAATGAAACTGAATATCTAACTAACATTCTCATTTTAAATTCCAATTAAAATTATTACAAAAAAGGAAGAATAAAGGACGTGGAAAAGGAAGAAAAAGTGTGTTAAAAGGAAATAAAAAACTAATCTTCATTTGGTTAGAGCTGTAGATGGATGGTAAATCTATCAGCTGGTTACGCTTGTGAAATTAAATTTTAATTAAATATTTGAATTTGAGGTCTATAAAAATTATTTATTCAATAAACTCCTTTTCTAAAACCTCTATGATTTTCGAAAACAATTAAAATAGATTGGATATAATGTTCACATTCTTCTCCTATACCTAATTCCAAATTTAAAAAGGCGTAAACATTTCTTTCGAAAATGCTTTATTTAATGCTATAGAATAAATAATAAATATATTTTAACAATAAATAATACTTTTTACAAAAGTATGGTTCCTGTAAACATGCAGAGAGTAAGAGAAATTATTTTTATTACTGCATCCGAAATAAACATCATCTTCGCATCGAATGTTTAATAATGGATAAAAAATTAACAAATAAATATATGTGAAGAGAAATGAAACTCAAATGATGCTCAATTTGTAAAAATACTGTTAAAAATTATAATCGATAAATAGAGTCTCTTTTTAGAAAAATACATAATTGTGAAGGATAAAGTCTTTACACCTTAATCACTGAAACTTTAATTTAAACTTTATTTTTTTAAATAATCTTTACGTCATTTTTGTGCACACATTATTGATAGTATTATTTCTTTAATATTAAACAATAAATTCTGCGTACATTTGATAGTAGGTATATATTTATTCTAACCGCTTTTTTTCCTGCTTCCTTAATGTTGTGTACTTATTTCTGTTTTGCATTAATCAAATTTCTTTATAGAATCTTGTTATTTAAAATTTATGTCTTTTTTTGTATAAATGATTTATCAAGAAATTATTTTTCTAATTTTTTAATTGCTATTTTTAGCTCTTCACTTAATATATCTGAAGACAATAAAGTATTGTATGTCTGCAATACTTTTGTAATATTTTTATTTCTGTCTCTATTATTTCGGAAGCATTTCCGTTTTCATATATGTTCATATGATTTTCACACATTGCATCATTTTTTCTTAGTATTTTGCACAGACTAATATCTATGTACTGATACTCACGTATCATTCTTATCATAGATATGTATTATACTCATAAGTGCCAAAAATAGTGTGATTTCTCATTAAAAAAAGCTACTTCACGTAACCCTTTACTTCTGTAATGTTTATGCCATGATCTCTAACATTTGATCCAACATACCAAGCTAATTGTATGAATTATGAACTAAAAAGTCAACAATAGAACAGTTAGCCTGAAAACGTGTTAACAATGGCGACCATACAAGAACATATTTTTTGTGGACGTATCGACCAATAACATTTCTCTCATAGCTACTGCATTAGCAGATAAACTTTATTCTGTTAGTACAGTACTGCAATAAGAAAGTTAAAAAAATAATAAACCACTTATCAATGATATAGCAATGCAAAAATTGTTTATAATTTTCATAACAAATATTTAAACGAAAAACTAACTGTTTTTATATTCGAATTTTATATTTTATATTCGACGCATTCAGAAATTATTTTGATATAATTATTTATTATATTTGAAAATTATAGATTTGTACTAGAATAAAAATTAATGCACTGTAATGAGTGATGTATACTCATTCTAAACATTATAATCAACTCATCAGCTATATAGAATTTCAAAATATATTTTTAAAAATACATTAAAGCAATTATTCAATGAATTTTTTAATATTTGTTATTTTTTAGTCCTATTTGATTTGAAGTTCCATTTTAATATTAATGTTTTAGATAAATACTTCCATTGTAATATCACATTATTTCAATCAGAATATTTTAAATTGTATTATTCATTGGATGAAAAAAAATGCTAAAAGTAGTTAATAATTCATATTCCTTTATATAATCTAAACAAAATGTAAATTATTCATAAGTTCCCAAATTTTATTAATTAATCGACACATTGAGAAATTATTTTGATGTAATTATTTATTATATTATAAGTTATAGCTGTGTAAGCCCAATAGAATTCAAAGTACTGTACTTCAATCAGTATAGTGCTCATTCTAAACAATAATAAATAGCTTATAAATTATAAAATATTTCTGAATATATATTTTTTAATGTATTAAAGCATTAGTATACAGTGAAGCATAATTTGTTTTAAATGTTTGTTATATTTTTTCGTCATATCCGATTTGAAGTCACATTTCAGTATTAATTCTTGTGACAAATAGTTTATTGTAATGTCCCATTATTTAAATCAGAAGATTTTAAAAGTCATTATTCGTTGGATGAAATAATTGCTAAAATTAGTCAATAATTTTCATTTTTCTATATTATTTAAACAGAACAACAATTATTCATAAGGTGCCAAATTATGATAAATCGACTTATTCAGAAATTATTGTGATGTTACTATTTATACTATTATAATGACACAGCTTTGTACCAGAATGCAAAGCACTAGACTGTAATAAGTCTAGTACTCACTCTAAAAAATAATAAACAACTTATCAATTATATAACATTGCTAAATGAATTCAAAAATGGATTAAAGCTTTATTATGCAGAAAAATAATTTGTTCAAACCAACGATAAGACAAGAATGCCTTTATCTACATATAGATAAGTCCTGGTATTTTGTATGCTGTTCAAAGATAATATTTAGCCAGTCACTTTCCAAAATAAAATAACAAAACACCCTTAAGAGTACTATTTAATATTGAATAAATGCATTTTTTTTATTTTAGAGAAAGGGAATACAATTTTGATCTCTCGAAAATCTCTTAGGGAATTCTTTTCTTATTTGTAATCCGGCAACATTTCTATTTCGCAAAAGTAGCCAAATAAAATAAACCGATTTGTATTTGGCAAATAATAATGAAAACTTTTAAATCCAATCCCTAGACACTATTGAATGAAACAGCCATTCCTCAGCTGATATTATTAGAGAAGAAAGCAGCGCCAAAGAATTTCGCAACATTCTAACATTTATCAAACCTTTAAGGACATGGATTTGATTCTTTTCCCTTACTTTTCTTGTTAAGGAATAAATCACATTTTTAGTTTACAACTCAAAGGAAAAAAAATACATGAAAAACTCAAGAATGTTTATACTTTGAATTCCTTCGAATCATTTCTAACATGTACAAGAATTTCTGGTAATAAATATACTTCTCCTTCACTGAAAGCAGAAACTAGGGACGAAGCAATCAATTTGAAATCCTACTTCAGTGTTTTCGAAAATTCCAACTTAAAATTATAGTGATATGATAGCTTGACAGCGTAATATTTCACAATCTTTCGAATGACTTAAGTGCTGGTTATAAAAATTCCATTGCAAGCTGCAAGGAATTTTCAGAAAAAAGTGATCCGCCATTTATCAAACAGAGGTGTAATAAACGCTTGAAAATCAAAAAAATGTATACGAGCATTAGATATTTTTTTCTCTTCTACTTTTACATCGTATTTTCTCATTTTATTTAAAATCATTACTCACATTTATGTTGTTGTTTCTAATGGCTTTTGCCATGGACAAGTTCGCTGATGCAGTTAACGATTTTAAGCCGAGGGTGCGCCACGTGTTTTTTTAAGTAGCACCAACTGGCGTCAAGAGTAAGTTTCATCTTTAAGGACTTACTCACGCATCACATTAGCTTGCACAGCACATAATTACAAGAATCCACATTCACACAGCTCACAGGTAACATTCCTGAACAGCAACTCGAATCCAGGACACCAAGATCACAGGAAAGACGGACTAACCATGTGCTAGGAAGACAGCAATCACGCTTGTAAAATAAATATTTATATCTTTGTGCATATGATAATCGTACAAAAATAAATTAGATACATTCTTATGTTATATTATGCATATTTTCAAGTGGAACATTAGGAGAAGCAAATACTATAATAGAGTTATTCATTCACAAAGAAAAATGCAATGGTACTATAGTACTATGGTACATTAGTACTTCCAATTTTTTGCTTGCGCCCGGCTAACGGAAAAGTGTCAATAGAATTTCAATGCATTATAATTAATGACCAATGTTAAATATTTTATATTGCCTTCAGCAAAACTGTATGAGTTTATTATACAGGGTGTCCAAAAAGTTCCCGTACTGATAATTTGTGAATTTATTTTACAAAAACAACAGGTGTAAAAAGAATTATTTTTATGCCAATGATTAAAAGCACTTTTAACATAACTAAGAAAAAAATACTGAACTTACATTTATAATAAATGTTCAAAATGTCCTCCCCTTTCTTGGAGACAAAATCGAACTCGTTTGTGCATGTTTTTCGAAACGCGTTTTAACATGCTAGGAGTGATTTCTTGTATCCTTTGGGTAATTGCGATTTTCAAATCATCTATTGTTTGAGGATCACCTGCATATACTTTGTCTTTTAAATATCCCCACGGAGAAAAGTTCGGGATGGTCACAACAGGGGATCGAGATGGCCAAAGATTTTTTGAGATAATTCGATAGCCGAAAAAAGCCTCAAGCATGTCCATGGTTTCATTACTCGTATGGCAAAATTTAATATACTTGAAAAAAAAATCATGGACAATGATTTTTTAAATTTGGAGTACGGGAAGTTTTTGGACACCCGGTATTTTGATAGAAAAATTCCCAAATGTTCTAAGTGTGAACTACACGTAACAAATTTGCATTCGAAGAATCCCGTATGTGTTAGACTGTGACTAATACTCTGTGCAATACTAGTGTCAGACTGTGACTCTGACTTACTTAAAGGGTCAGTTATTATTTTCAAAACTTAGCTGAATATCATCATATAATTCAAATAGCTTTTGTTTGTCAAAATCTTTCAGATTTTGAAACATCGCCACATACTATGAAATCACTTTAAGCATCTTTTTTTTTCTTCTCAAAATTCTTCAGAGTTGAGCTGAAAAATCTCCATACCTTCACGACACATTCTCTGCTTTAGTGTTCCTGAGCTTCGTTGAATGAAGACATTTTGCGATACAGTAAGATTTTCAGTACTTAAACCAGTCCATAAACAGACTGTAGTTTTGACTTTTTCATGCCATTGATAGATTGATTTTCCAACTGAAACTTCTTTCCCAAATTATGATCGCAAATGCTATTGAACAATAGCTACGCGTTATGTTTTTCTAAAGTGAAGAGCACAAAAAGCATTCTCCAATGCAGATACCTCCATTTTGATGGACTAGTCCCATGACTTACATACTGCTGCCTATGTGACTTCGGTCAACTGCGAAAAACTAACTTTAGAAATAACTTACAAATATTTTACATATCTCATACGAATAATTAAAATAGTTCGTGCATTTAATAGTTATTATATTGCACCTTCTAATAAGTGCATATCAATTGCTTTGTTCTTCAGAGATTTGATTCTGTTGATATATATATATATATATAT
>JAOUZG010002851.1:10051140-10071882 GCA_026289955.1 Argiope argentata | reverse complement strand
AGAGAGAGAGAGAGAGAGAGAGAGAGAGAGATTAGTATTAACATTATTTTAGCGACTTAGAAAATTTATCGTTACCAATAAATTAATTGATTTCATTAGTGCAACAGTACTTTAAAAATGCATAATAAAGATAATAATATAATTGCAGAAAAATATTCATAGAGAAAAATTAAGAATAATTAAGCAGTTCTGTAATAAAAAATTTCGCAGCTAAACAAATAATCTAGTTTTATATATTCGTTAATTAATATTGTTATACAAGACGCTTAAACTGTAAAAAAATTAATAGTAAAATTATACCCGTAATCTTTAATATAGTCTTTAATCTTTTTATTTTTCAAAATAGAGGGTACGCTTCTGAATAACTTAATAAAAGTACAAATCTAACAGAAAAAGTAGTAATAAAATATTTTTAAAAGTATAAAAAAAGCCTGAGAAGAAACATCTTAAACCTTATTAATTAAGCACAGTGCCAAGAAAATAAAGTTCTCAAAAACTATCTTTCCATTCTTGAGATCTTCCATCTTCGTTAAATCTGAAAGATCATCTTTTTTATCATTTAAAAGGATTTGTTGTAATAGTTGTCTCTTAGGGGGATTTTCATTTTGTATAGACGATTGGCATATTTAGTTACAGATGAAAACTAAGCACAAATTGAGTGCGGCATCTTTTTAATCAACAAAGACGAGAATTTCAATTTCTGCTTAAGATTTATACTAAAATTAAAGTGAAACCGTAATCATCATAAGAATGTTGTTGAACAAATGAAAAGATCAAACAATAATGATACATGTTTAAAATAATGAAAATATATAGTACTTCTTAATTTCTGAATGAAATAAAAGAATTTATGATTAGCTTCAAAAAAAAATGTTAACTAGGAACAAAAATATAAAAAAATGCTACATCTCTTAACATAAAATAAATATTAACTTACAACTGCGTATTTCTGTTTCTCTTTCTCTACTTTGTCCTCTAAACCGTTCTCATACACACAGATATATAAAGACATATACGTATGTCACACGGTAAGGCCTACACAAATGGGAATGATTAAATATGCATGTGTATCTATATGTATGTACGAGTGTAAATAAGTTAAATATTTCTACAAATTAAAAAAAAATAATTTATTTTATTTGCATTGCTTAAACTCAAATATAAACCACTTTTGTTTATTTTTTATGCAGTGAGGAATTTATCCGACATCCACAGAATATAAAGGCTTTAACTTTCACTTTAATCTGTTTATCTCTCAGTAAAGTATCGAGTCACCTAGTTATCATAGAGCATGATACTATTTTGGGAATGAGGTTTGTGTCGTCAACAAAAATTAGTAGACGAAAAGAAAAAAAAACGCTTAAGCGAAAAATAAAACAATTCGTAGGCTAAAAATTAAAAAAAAAAATGCTATTATCTGTACTAATATCTTTTTAAAAAATCAGTTTTTAATAATTTGTTGCCATCGTATTTACAAAAGCTCTGATTTTAAAAAAAAGTTAATGACTACAGCCAATAAAACCAAGAAAAATGCATTTTGAGCAAGCCATTATAGGAAATGAAATAAATAGGAAATTTGATTTTTTCCAAACAATCAATGCGAGACAAAGTGTTTGGTATCGTTTGCAATACTAAAGTAACTCATTCAACGAATCAATTTACATGAGTAAAAATATAACATAACTTTCAAGAGCACGTGGTGTTTGGTCGTTCAAAAAATTATGATGTGACATGATACATTGAAATATGCATTGCAGATTTCATAATTCAAGCTTTATATATGTATTTGTTTTCGGAAAAAACCTCTTTTCGAATGCATAAATGACTATAACTTGGTTTTATGCTATCCACCTATATTCGGATGTTTCATGAAGAGAAAATGTCAGTACTTAAATAAAGTTTTTGATCTAATTGCAGATTCCAAGAGCAACAAGAGTTCTTCGAATATACTAATATGATTTAAAAGGTCCCTATTTTTTTACATTGACCAAACTTATGCACGAACATACATTTTTATACAGGAAAATGAATCATAACAATAATGTTTATGTATTCCATTCTACTTTTGTCAAGCTGTATCTATAAAAGTTGCTGATCCGAATAAATAGTCTAGAAATTACAATTGCTTCTTTTTACTTAGTGCGAGATACAAAATATGTAATGCTTTGTATTCTACTATATTTAAATGAATTAACTAGGCACTAACTCTTCGTTAACATTGTTTGCTCAGTACTGTTGGAGATAATAAGTACAACCAAAAATGAATGTATATTTTCTTTAACACTTTTTCGGTATGCAATTTGTAAATATAAAACTACTTTCTATATTAAAGTGGAATTTTCTGAAAAGGAAAATACATAAAGTATATAAATTATACAATTGTTTGATTGCATATAAAAACATTACTATACGCATATGTCGGAAAAAATAATTTGTACGAATAATGGTAGAAATGAATATGGTTACAGTGTTTTGAGAAATTAGATTATTAATTTAAGATATCCAAGTGCAAATGTTAAAAACTAATCTTAGGTATCTATTATTATACATTGCTTCAAAAAAGATTATTTATTTATTTATTCTATATAAATGTTTTTAGATATTTATTGATATGCAAAATACTACAGAACAAATTATTTCTTCAGATAGAATTGATATTTACTTGTAAGTTTCCATTAAAAATACTTTTTTTATAATTCTCTTATTCTTATTTTAAATGCAAATTTCCCTAATAGTATTTTCAAACTGTTATTACAATAATAATTTTATTATTAAGTACTCTATAAAAGTCTTTTTTAATAACTCTTATAGAGTACCTAGATTCAAACTTATTATTGAATTACAAAAAAAACGTAAATAAAATGAAATAAGTTCTATCAATATCAAAAAATATAAATTATTGTAAAAAATGCATTTAAATGTTTGTAAATATTAATCCTTTTTTATACTTAGATCTTATTTTTACAAAAGTTAAAATTCATAATTTTGCCTGTAATAATTTTACAGGCATCGAAGTGAAAAATTATTATTCTGAACATTATGAAATCTTTTATATTACCATATAAACTCTGAAACTTTAAGGTATAATGATGATGAAATAAGTTTACTCAATATGTTTATAAAAATAAAATAATTATTTGATATCAATATATGGAAATAATATACATTTTCTCAGTATAGCATAATGAATGCATTATTCCTTAGACTTGAGTCGATGCAGAATTAATTATAAATATTTTATCAATATCAGAAATGCATCTGTTATGCAGAGAGGCACATTTCCATAATAATATATTGCATTATTCTTTTTTGACAGCATACAAAAGTTTAGATATAAAATGACATCCCGTTTTAAATAATATTCACTAAATAAACATTAGAGGCGTGCGAGATACCCACCGAATATGCAAATGTATTTCTGGGGAAAGTGAAAACGCGGGGGCGAGGAAAGAATGAATAAATTGCTCTGCTACATTTTCCTTTCTGTATAAAATATTTTTGATTCCTCTTCGACAACACAGCAGCAATGCAAAAATGTCTGTCACTTTTTATTCGTTCCCAACAAATATGCTACATTAATAATACGAAAAATGTAATTAATTTATTTATAGAGTGAATTATTTTTATAGTAACTGATATGCAAATAATATTAACCCTTTACCCTCAGATGGCGCCTCTGATTCACCATTCAATATTATGTATCATTTTGGCTTTTTATTTATTTATTTTTCATATTTAGTTGTTAAAAACGCCTACATAAAGGTTAAGAAATGTAAAACCCTCTGAACTCCGACAAAAGTTAGATTTTTTTTCAAAAAAATTCGACTTGAAAGAATTATGTATATTTATTTTTCCTAGCCAAAAACAAATTTTTGTATTAAGTGAATAATTTTGCATCTAATTATTTGTCGGAGTGCAGAGAGTTAACTTTTAATTCGGATAGTCAACGTGAGAAGAACAATATAAAATTTTAAAAGCATATTGATTGCTTATGCCACAAGAAAGTATTCATTTACAAAGAAATGACCAATCATATTCTCAAATGCAATTTCTATTAGTACAAGAAATTGAAATATATCTACACATTACTTTGAATACCATTCAGAATCCTGAATATATAGCAGAATATTGTTAATTATTACGTATTGATAAAACTTGGAAGCTATGGAAATGCCATCTTCAAATTTTCACTTACTCCACGACTTATTTTATTTCATTCTAGAAAATATGCGACATTTTCATTTCTGTATTACTGATTTCTGATTGCGGTTCGAGCAACAATACAAAAATGTCATTTTGCTTCTGTTCGTTCCTTGTAAAGAAGATGCATTTATGTTGCACAGAATGTAATTTGTATTATTTTCTATTGTGAGTGATGCATTTACAAATAATACTAATTTTTGCTTTGGATAGCCACTATGAGATGAACAAAATAAATTTTTAAATGTTCATTGATTGCTTATGACACGAAAGAGTATCCATTTACAAAGAAATGACCAATCATGTTCTCAAATGCAATTTCTATTAGTACAAGAAATTGAAATATATCTACACATTACTTTGAATACCATTCAGAATCCTGAATATATAGCAGAATATTGTTAATTATTACGTATTGATAAAACTCGGAAGCTTGGTAATGCCATCTCCAAATTTTCACTTACTCCACGACTTATTTTATTTCAATCTAGAAAATATGCAATATTTCCATTTCTGTATTACTGATTTCTGATTGCGGTTCGAGCAACAATACAAAAATGTCATTTTTCTTCTGTTCGTTCCTTGTAAAGAAGAAGTATTTATGTTGCGCTGAATGTAATTTTTATTATCTCTTATTATGAATGACAAATTTACAAATAATATTAATTTTTACTTTGGATAATCACCATAAGATGAACAAAATAAAATTTTAAATGTTTATTGATTGCTTACGACACGAAAAAGTATCCTTTTACAAAGAAATGACCAATGAGATGGTGAATTGCTATATCTATAAGAAAAAAAAACTGTGAGATATCTCCACACTGTTATTCGATATTCTAAATAACATACAGTATCATGAATATACAGAAAATATATTGTTAAATTTCTATTTTAATTGAGATCAAATTTTCATGATCACGTCTTGGAATCTTCATTTGTCGAACTTTTTCTAAGAAAAAATTGGAATTACATATGTTGAACATGTCGAGATATCTTAATAGAATATTTCTACCAATTGAGGTTAAGTACCAACGGAATGGCAATATTATTTTTGATGTTCTAAATATCAAATGTATCGTAATAATTTAATTATATTCTTTTGATCATATATAACTTTTTTTGAAAAATCGCAATTTCATGAATAGGCTTTTAGTAGAATATCAAATAAGATTCTTCTTTACATTCAGCAGTGAAAAAATGACATATGCATATTCATTGAAAATATATATATTAAATTTTATAACTAATGGAAAAAATGAAAATATTTGTTCTATGAAAACGTTTCCAATGGGATCTCAAATTAAATTTGTTAATGCATTTAGCTGTAAAAAATTTATATATCAATATTATAATGATTTCATTATATTGTAATGACATGGGCATAATTCATTCAAAATAATATATATATTATTTTGCAAATTACTACAAATAAAAGTTTAAGTTAACAATACTAATTAAACCATTTTTCATACACTGAGACAAAAAGTTAGACATGCATTCGTTGCTTCACTCTGCGTTCTTTACAGATTCAGACAGATATCTGTAACTGCAAGAGACGCTTCAAATACCCCGGTCTATTATTTTTTTTTTCTTACACAGTGAGCAGAAAAAAACATGCCTCTTAATAGTAATACTAACTGAAAAAACGAATGCATATAGAAAGTTATTTCAAAGACGATATTTTGAATCAGTGCAAGGAATGAATATATATAGCTTTATTATACATTTCAAAAGAATGAATATGTTTGACTTTATTATACAATTTAAAGAAATGAATATATATGACTTTATTTAACAATTCACAGAAATGAACATATATAATTTTATTAAACAATTCAAAGAAATTAATATACATGAATTCAAAGAATTAATATATAAAAAATTATTGTATAATAATTATTTTAATACAATTCAATCTCAGTAATATTTTAAAGCTACTAAAAAAGCTACTAGTTTAAAGCTACTAGTATCTATATAACAAACATCGATAAAATATTTGTATTTTATTATGATTTTGATTTTTATTATTCATCTGCATTTTAAGTTTTATTTTGACATTGAAAAATACAACATTAAAATATAGAAAAAAATTCTTAAATTAAATACTCAGTTTAATAGAATTTTTATTCGAAAGAAATAAAATTTCTATTAAACTGAGTATTTAATTCAGTTTAATAGAATTTTTATTCTGCTAGAGAAATATGAGAAAAATATTATCAAGGCTCTAAAGTATTGATTAATAAATTAAAATTTCAACCCTAAAAGCCGAAAATGACGAATATAAGGAAAACTTATTATGGTGACTATTAGCATAAAAAGTTAAATTTTGAACAAATAAATTTGTTTCAATACTAACTATCAACTTGATAATCTAAAAAAAGGTTTAAGTAAATATTTTATGGATTAATATCTCATATTCTCTCTTTAACTTTAAGATAATGCTTAAACAATTATGAAAGATAGCATAAAAGCGGAAACACAATCAAAACTCACGCATTCCATAATAATTTGGAGTACAAGCTCATTTTCTTGCATTATGCAATTCCTCCATCATTACTCATTCATATTTATTTACGACTTAATTTCGTAAAGATCTTCCTAATGTATAAATTCAAATGAAATGTTACGAAGAGCAAAAAATAATTCTTTCCGTCTCATTCTTTTCAGTTTTTCCCATTAAAAGTTTTTCTATCACGAATTCTTCTGGCAGTCAGAGCTTTACGCACAACGACAATGAATTAAGGTGACTGATGGTGTGTTAGGGCATTTTATCACAGAAAATGAAGTACTTGACATTTTGTTGTATCTTTTTTTGTTTAAGTCGTAATATCATATGCATCGAATGCATTTCTTTCAAAATGTAAATTAAAGTCTGTGTTTTATCTCAGTCTTTTGGAAATAGTTTATTCTCTTTGTTTTATTTGAACAGATGTGTAATAAATGCACTTTAAATTTCAGTTCACGTCATGAAAATATCATTATGAATACCTCATTAACATTTAAAAGTTAGATACACTTAACACATCTCAATATTTTAATTGAAAACAAATAAAATTATAATTATCACAATTCAGATCTGCTTATTGAAATTTCAAGTTATCATGTGAAAACAATTTTATTTTTCAAACATTGTTTATCTTAATTAATTTAAGTCATTAACCCATTTAAACTAGTTTGTAGCAATCATGTGACTATCAGAATACGCATGCGTCGATATATCGAGAATCGGGTACATGGTGAATATTCGTACCTAATTATAACTTTTTATTGGTGATAAGTCGCCAAATGTGACAACCATCGTTACCATAATCAAATAACCCTAAAAGCATAAAATAAATGTCCCCAAAAGCGATATATAACCAATATTTTGCTCGTTCATTTTTTAACTTCAAAAACCTAAATCTAATAAGAAATCATTTTCTCACTTAATAAAAAAATTTTATCCAAAAAAATGCAGCAACGTTGCTATTGACTTAAAGTTCTGAATTATAAATAAAATTTCTATTTAAATTTTTTATAGCGATAAATCACAAATTACATAACAGACTGCATTATTTTTTAACAGCCCTAAAAGAGAAAATCGATTGATGCAAAAGCGATAAATCGCCATTTTATTGACCACTTATTTTTGGGGTTGAAAAACCTAAAACAAAACAACGTCGTATTGTCCCTTTTTAAAAATTTTAAAAAAATGAAATTAAAGTAGCAAAAAATACATATAAAAGAAAAAAGATTTCTGTATAAAATAACAACTATTGTTAAAATTTTGCTTTATTTGCCCCCTATAAACAATTAAGGAATATTTCAATTAATTGGTTTCATACTTTTAAAACCTATTATTATATTTCCTTTTATTTCTTCGATATTTTAACGCAGGAACCATTCTATAGGAAATCCAAAACGTAAAATATTCTAATTTCAGTATATTTTACATTTATGGGTAATATGAATCGGGGTGAAATGAGTAATACAATTTTGGTGAAATGGGTGATACGTTAATAACAACTATCATTTTACCCATTATTTCTTATACATAAAAGAAATTCCACTGGAATTAAGAAATAGAAATAAATTCCTTCCAATATAATTCTAACTAATTATAAATTTAACTGATGTTGAATGAATACATTCATTTACAGAGCAAACACAAAAAATGTAAGATTTTAGAATAGTGAGTTCAATTTCAAAAATCAGACAGAGAATAGCTGTTAATCAGAAATCAGGAAATTATTAATTTATTGACATAATTTTGCAATTGTTATAAGAAATGTTGTTTGAATCATAATTGAAAAGAGATAAAAAGGAAATTCAGAAGAAATAATTTATTTAATATATATACACTTAAGTGACAAAAGTCATGGGATGACTGTAAATATCGTGTCGGTCCTCCTTTTGCCCGGCGAAATGCAACAACTCGACGTGTCACGGAGTCCACAAGTCATTGGAAGTCCTCTGCCGGAATATTGAGCCATGCCGTCCATAATTGTAAAGGTGTGATAGTGCAGGAGATTGGGCACGAATGGATGTCCCATAAATGCTCGATAGGATTCATATCGGGCGATCTAGGTGGCCGGATCATGCACTGGAATTATCCGGAATGTTCTTCAAACCAATCGCGAACAGTTCTGGCCCGATGACATGGCGCATTGTCATCCATAAAAATCCCATCGTTGTGTGGGTACGTGAAGTCCATGAATGGCTGCAAGTGATCTGCAAGCAGCTGAACATAACCATTTCCAGTCAATGATCGGTTCAGTTGCACCAGAGGACCAAGTCCATGGCAGGTAAAAACAGTCCACACCATTATGCAGCCACCACCAGCTGGAACAGTGCCTTGCTGACAGTTTGGATCCATGGCTTCTTGGGGTCTGCGCCACACTCGAACTCTGCCATCAGCTCGTAACAACTGAAATCGTGACTCATCTGACCACGCCACGGTTTTCCACTGGTCTAGGGACCAGTCGATTTGCTCACGAGCCTAGGAGAGTCGCTGCAGGCGATGTCGTGCTGTCAGTAAAGGCACTCGAGTCGGTCTTCTGCTGCCATAGCTCAAGGAAGACAAATTTCGCCGCACAGTCCTATCGGACAAGTCCCTCGTACGTCCCACATTGATTCCTGCATGTTTTGGCGAAGTGTTGCGTGACTATTATCATTGACAATTCTACACAGACGTCGGCGGTCTCGGTTGATAAGTGCAGGTGGTCGCCCACTGCGCTGTCCATGATGGGATGTGATGCCTGAAATTTCCTATTCTCGGCACACTCTTGATACTGTGGATCTCGGAATGTTGAATTCACTAACGATATTCGCAATGGAATGACCCATGCGTCTAGCTCCAACTAACATTCCACGTTCAAAGTCTGTTAATTCTCGTCGTGCCGCCATAAATCACGAAAAACATGTTCACATGAATAACTTGAACACAAATGAAAGCTCTGGAAAACGAGCTGCGCATTAATACTTTTTCACTGCGATACTACTGCCATCTGCATATTTGCATATTGCTATCCCATGACTTTTGTCACTTCAGTGTATTATAAAAACCTTTTACTTATAATCACCTATGCAATTAATATAGCTTTCAGATTTATTTTTGAGAAACGATTTAATTAAAATTGATTCTTTGCAATTAATATTTCCTTATGAACTATTTTTTGATGGAAAAAAAAATAATGTTTGGTAACAAAATTTCTTCAAGCGATATATATGTTTGTTTGTTTTTGAAAAAAGAAATTACTTAAAAATAATCTGGTTCATCAATCCATTTATGCTAATGATATCGAAATGAAAATGAGTTTCTTAAAAACGCGTACACATTGTTTGAATCTTTTCATTAAAAATAAATACAAACGGACGAATTCTCGCATTGTTCGAAACGGCATTTTTCGCATTCTTTTCACTTGGCATAGCTGTTTTAACCATTCTATTATAAAGTTAAACAAAATTAAGCATTTCTTCAGGGTGTGCTAAGCTGACGAAACAAAAAAAAAGTGCGTAGAAATTAATTGATCTTTCCTTAAATAATCTGAAAGGAAAACTGAATGTTACTCTTCTATCTTTAAAACAAGCAAAGATAATTTTTTTTCTATTGTTTAGTTTCAATCAACAGTTTAAAACGCTGCAAAAAATGTCATATTTTAATTAAAGTAAATGTTTCGGGAACTCCAGAAAAAGAATTCATTAGTTTAAATTTTTTTCCACTTACGTTTGAAACAATACAAAGAGAAAAAAAAACGGAAATGTTAATTAATGATGGAGACGACAATATATATTAAATAAAAAAAATTCAGCCCTGAGAATGGTGGGAATAACTCTTTCTGACTGAAGAACTTCATAAAAAATTCAGTAAATTATAAAAAAATCAGAACACATAGTTTTTGAAAGTATTCATTAATTTTTTGATACTGCAGTATGCCATGTATTTTTTTAGCTGTTACTGTTATTTTTTCACAAGGTGAATATTAAATTTAGGGCTAATTAATGAAAATCTTTCTAATGCTCTTATTGTAATTAATCTAAAAGAATTTTAACAAAGAATGTTGACCAAAATTAATTCATAAAAAAGGGAGTGCCCTACATTTTTGATAAATGTACATAGGCACAAGCCAGCAAAAAAAGTTTTAGTTTAAATAATGACTTTTTTCTGCATAAAAATATTAAGAATACCTAGTATGCTATCACTACTGATAATAAAACAGAATGTATGTGTACATACATCTATGACAGGATATGTTTGCAATAATGTTATATTCAAAAGATAATTTTTCTTACAACTGCTAAATTTTGTACTAGTACTATCAGTGGGAATGGTGTACTAATAGTGTACTTTTATGAGCCATTTTCTAAAATAATAATTAATTACAAATTATGCCAAATTTGAGCTCTTTTCCCCACAATTCTAAAAAATATTATTCCATAAAATTCATTAGAAAAACCTTTTTTTAAAATTTAAGAAACATTCCTTTTTTAAATCACACTAATTCTGTTTTGATGGAATTTTTTCCATGAGCTTTATAAAATAAATTTTATAAATATATATTTTTAATTTTAATATTTTTTAAATATTTTTATGATTTTTATATAATTTTAAATAATTTCATTTGAATATTATAAATATATTTAATCCATTATTATTGCTAAATCAAATATTTAATACCCTGGTCTCGTTCCATTGGCTAAAACTAAACAAAAAATGTCTGATTATTGTCTGCGGATAAATATTTAACCCATTCAATCATTTTGAAAAAAATTGTTGAAGAGAAAACGGACTTAAACTTATGAATAAGATATTTAAGGAAAATTTTATAATACCAATATTCCCGATGACCAATTAAAGCCTGATATCGGTTAATAAACAGGTAACAAGTAAATTTTCTCTTTTCGTTTATTTGATTTTTGAACAGAATTAGACGAACTTTATAAGAAATCGTTACCCATAGTAGATTATAGAATATAAATTTGGATATTACCTTCTGACCAAAAAAATTCATTTGGATGTCAATTTATAATGTCAAGATAATCTATCAAATTTCATTTATCTGTCTTATTGTTATCAATTACCAACTAACGGAGAGTCAATACTTTGATGAATTTGAGGCAATACTTGATACATATCTACAATAGCAGATAATGAAACTGTAATACTATTTGTCTCTCATTGCATTTTGTGAGCTCCATTTAACTAATCTTATGGAAATAAATGATTGATTGATAAGTTTTTTTTTTAAATATGTGACAATGATTTTTATTTCCTTCAATCAACACAACAAATTATAGTATTATATATATAAAAAAAATTCTCCAAGTTCCAGGACTTATTGATGATTATATGACAGATGTTGGCAGGGATAGCCTGGTTGGTAGAGCGTTGGACTCGTACTTCTTAGGTTACGAGTTTGAAACTCACCGGCCAAAAGATTCCCCGAGTGTGTGGCGGCTGACGCTCATTAAATCTGTTCGTGGACGCAAAGTCTTCCACGTCCAGAGTAATACCACAGAGGTCATAGGTTATCTTTTTCTGTTCCAGGTTTAAATTACGATCTGAGATGAATCAATGAATGATGCATGAATGAAGTCTACGCCCTCAAAAGGGATGTGGCATGTGTGTAACTGTGTCGTGCGCTTGGCCCTAGATGGCGCTGTTTGTAATACAAGAGACACATATATCCGGCTTAAAATCAGCTGATGTATCAGCGGGGCTTGTCCATGGTAAGCGCCATAAGTAACAACAACAACATGACTGTTGTTTGTAGTGATAAATTTCAGTACTATTCAGTATCAGAATAAACAAGTTGTGTTGCATTATTGGAAATAATACTATTGTGGTTGTTTGTAATGGCACTTGCCATGGACAAGATTGCTCACGCAGTCAGCGATTTCAAACGGAAGGCGCGTTCTTGTTTTAACTGGCCCCAACTAGAGCTAAGAGTACGACTTAGCTTCTCACGCATCATTTGTTTGCACAGCCCCTTTTTACAGGGGGAACATTCACGCATATCACTGAAAGAACAGAAGAAGAATAACATGCCCACATCGTGTCTAGAACCCAGTTCGCCCAAAAGACGCGCTATCCTATGCCAAGATGTCAGTGCAGGGATGGGGAGGGGTAAGGTAATGGTACTGCTACTGGTTAATAAAATTATACTACTAATCAATTTCATAATCGTATATTGATCTAACAAATAAAATCAATCAATCACTGTAGAAATAAAAAAAAACAATATCTAAGCCTTGAATTCACTTACATTCATTGTATATATACCCAACGTGTAGATAAAAGTTGTAGTGTCTTGGTGGTAAGAAATTCACTTCGTTCCCGGATATAGATGAATTAAGGGAGATGCGTAATTGCTGCATGATTGTCGCCGACAACTTATGCAGGTTCGAAATAACCCCAGAATTTCTTCTGTACGGGGCTTTAATTATCTGGTTAGTTATACATGGCCCTTTGACCCATCCATAAGCACACGAAATATGAACAAAAAACTGTATGACCAGACCGCGTGAAAGCAACACTACCGGGAACTGTGGTTGCTTCCTAAGATCATCACCGGCAACGGTATAGCCTTTCCCGTAGAAAGTATATACCGACATAGATGGAAGGAGCTTAACCCCCCATTAATTTGTGTACCCTTCAGGGTACACAAATTCAACCATTATCAAATTTATCAAATTATTTCAATCAACCATTATCAAATTTATCATTATCAAATCAAGTCCTTAGCAGACATATAATTGTCATGCCTATTCATTATGACATCAAGTGATTATTATATCAGATTGCAGTTGTCTTGCAGTTAATACTGTAATTAGTTTGTAGGGTTTGGAGATTTGTATTCCATTATATTAGTTGGATTTGCTTTGTTTTATCTTTATTCATCGGTAAAAAAAACCATGTAATGACAATTTGTTCCTACTTGATTATCTGGTCAGCTGAGTTAAATGTATATACAGCTAAGACATATTTGGCAGCATTTCAAAAGCAACTCATATTTTTTTTTAGTTTAGGTTAGATGAAGAGACCCTCTGCAAAATCTATTGAAAATAAATGCATTTTTTAATGCTTTATCTATTCTCAACGATTGTAATGAATAGTTCATGTATGTGGAATTTATCCTTGAATACAATAATCACTTCAGTACTTTCAAGTCGTTCTTTCAGCATTTTGTTTACATAAGTGTAGTAAGATCACGTGCGTATATTTGAGTTATTCTTATTCAAGGTTTTTGCTGTTATTTATAGAGTCACTGATTCTATTTCTGGGAAACTACTTTTAATTTGAATAATGCCTAAATAATAAAAGAAATATTCATAAAATAATATTTTAAAGTATTTTATTCTTAATTTTTGTTTTTTTTTAAATTCTAAGAGCTCTAAATATGAGTGCTATTCCATAATATCTAAAGAAATTAAATTTTCCTTAAAACATTGTTACGTTTTCTTTTAACATCTTCCTAAAATTTATTACTTTAACATTTCACTTTTTAAATAACATTTTTTGTACCTACATCATTTCCAGAAAGTGCGAGCTTTCAAAATAAATTCCAGTGCTATTTATAAAAGACTAAAATAAAAATAAAAATGAAACTATTTTTATCCCTTAACTCTCACCGATTGAGGAAATTCCCATCCCCTGTTAGGGGATACTAATAATAAGACATAATTTTTTAAAGAAGAAATGCAGCTTTCAAGTCTTCTTCATCTTCCTATTGTTTGTCTTTAAAATTACGAAAATCATGCTGCTATATCCTTTGTACATTATTCAGGCGAAAATAAATCAAAATCTAATTATTTAAATATTCTGAATTAATTAAATGAAAGGATTTCTTTGAGGCGTTTGATTAAAATTCATAATTAGACGAAAGCCCTTCGAAACTTATTATCTTCTCGTTATAGAGCAATCAATAAATCTCGCATAATAACTAAACTAACTTCGATCACTTAAAATTTGCAAAGACTGCTAATTGGTTTGAAAGTTACATCTACCCCATATATGGCAACAGGTAATAAAGTCATAAAAATCGGCAATTTTAAACAGCGCCGCTAATTAATTATCTTCGAGAATTACTTCATTCAACCGAGATAAATTGGAAACAACCCTCGCAGACAACATAATCGGGAAATAATGACAGTTTTCAATTTTCTCTTTTAAACCCAGAGACTGGAAGGAGGGTGGTGGAGAAGACGATAAAACACTGGCCCCCCAGATCTCCCTCGTTAAACATGAATACTTTACACCCAATAAACCGGTAACAAACGACGGCGACTAGCTTACGACGCACGTATCGATTATGTCAGGAACTAATTTCAGAGAGACGTCACTCGCACAGTATCGAGCTAGTGATGCATGCAAATTAAGTTTGGGGAAATATAATTCTGCTTGTTTATTCAAAGATTTACTCCAATTTCCACTTCAATGGGTGCCCTGCGTCGGTGATTTTTGTGCTTTGATAACAGAACAGGTAGGGCAAAATACTCCAGGGCGATAACGCGATGATGAGAATGTTGCCAAGTCAGTCCTCTATCGGGATGTCTCGAATATCGTCCAAATCCACTTCGATGCTCATCTGAGTGTCTAAATTAGAAGAAACAATCTCGGTGCATGGTACATCTTATCCTTATCAGAAATTTTCTTAACATGTATAAACGAATTTTTCCTACTACGGCATCTGTTACCTACAAGGAAGACGGGAGAATGAGATTAATTCTGACTGCTAAAGAAATATTTCCCAGGCTGTGGATAAGTTTTTTTCGAACTTAATACGCATCGTGGATTATGTCAGAAAGTAATTTAACAGGAAACGTCACTCGCACAATATCGAGTTGTTGTTGCGTGCAAAATAATTATAGAAATATAATTATGCTTGCTGATTCCAAGATCAGCTCCGATTTCCACTTGAATGTATATTTCAGGTCACTGATTAATGTGATTTGATAACGGAGTATGTGAAATAAAACAGGAGATAAAGTGATGATGGGAATACAGTGGTATCAATAATAAATCGGAATGATTTGAATGTCATACTAGTCCACTTGGTAGTTCACCTTAAAGACGATAAGACAATGTCGTTGTACATTACATCTTATTCTTATCAGAAATTTTCTAATATGGATAAATGAATTCTTCATTGGTTTATTTTACGCCATCTACTACCAACAAGGAAAACGATAGAATGGTATTAATTCCAACCTCTAAAGAAACAGGACAGCTTTCTTTAACTGTGGACAAGGTTTTGTTCGAGTTTACTAAGCAAATATGGATTATGTCAGAGACTGATTTCAGAAGAGACGTCATTCGCACAGTATCAAGTTAATGGTGTATACAAAATAATTATAAAAATATAATTATGCTTGCTGATTCAAAAATCTGCTCCGATTTTTACTTGGATGTATTTTCTAGGTCAATGATTTATGTGCTTTGATAACGGAGTATGTGAAATAAAATAGTCTTGAGATAAAGAGATTATGTAAATATTGCAGTATCAATAATCCATCAGAATGATTTGATTAACACACAAGTTCACTTAGAAGCCCATCAAGCTACACACAAGCACATCCGCAGCTTTGATTAACGCACAAACACTTAAGCAAGATAAAATAGGTTTGGTGCACAACATGTCTCATCCGTATCAGACATTTTGATAAATCAATATTATTGAAGGAATTTTGTCGCATTTTTTTTTCATTTAATTTGCTGCGTATATGGAAGTATATAGGGATAGATTAATTCTGAACTGGTACCAAAAACATACCTCTAATTATGTTCTAATTTATTCCTACCTCTAATTCGTCCGAATAACACTTAGCTAAATTAACTGTACGTCTCGTAAACAATAGCATTTGACGAAGTTCAGTGTACGAAGTTTGTATCAGTAAGAAATTTAGGAAAAATTACACCCGCGTAGCATTCATTTTTGAGATACTCAGAAAAAATTTTCAAAACTATAATTCAAGATTTTTAATTAAAGATTTTTCTACTAGTTTTCATATCAAAACAGAATCTGCGTATTTGGTTTGAGGAATTTATAGAAATATATAGGAGCGAGAAAGGATTCAGGTAATAAAGTAAGAATGAAACTATTCTCTTAATAGATTTTCTTTATAATCATCCAAATAACATGAATCCCAACCAAAACCGTGACTGATGATAAAAGTCTTCAGCAAGGCCATTCAAAGTCACTTGTTTATCATTCTTTCAATATCCTTTATATCGTCATTTACTATCATATCTTTTTTAATATTTTTCAAACATTCTTTTACATTCTTCCTTGACATATTTCCAGGAAAATTGCTTGGATAGAGGCAGAAAAAACATGGCATTTCGTTCGTTGCCATAAATTTTAACTTTAACTTTAACTGACAGTACTTAGTTCAAACAAAGATTCTTAACGATTGGATTATGTGAGAAACTGTTAATTAAAATAACAAATGTTTTCCATGTCGTATAGTTTCATACATTTTGTGAACTAAAATCAACAATAGCCAATTTAAATTGGAAAATATTCAAATATATTCGTTGTTCCCAAGTATTTAAATAAACACTAGAACAAGAGATATTGATTTAGATTTATGATGATATGCATAGGTACGTTGAATTGAGACATAATTATCAATGATAAATAAATATGATTTGAAATAAAATGAAAATGTTCTTTAAATGTAATTTGTCTTGCTATTTATTACAACGATTAAAATATTTTTAAAAAGAGTACGGCATTTCTGCATTTTCTTAAAATTTTATATCATCACAGTTGATAAAAATGTTATATTAATTCGCATTTTTTTTAAAAAAATACCCACGATTTCTGTATCTAGTTTTGGATGAATTAGTCTTCTCATGTTTTGTAAAAAAAAACCACCTTTAAATTTCTATGATTTTTCTGAAATTTAAGCTTAAAGGAAAGTAAGGCGAAATAGTAATATTTTATAAATTACCTAACAGCATTACACATTAAAACAACTTAATAACATTGATTCCTTATTATTATATTTATCCTAATTTTCGTACTATGCTTAGTATATATGACAGATAAAAAAATTATGATTAAAAAAACTACACCAAATTCGAAAAAAATATCAAACTTCGTGGTTATTTTAAGTGACAGTGATTCATGCTCAAGCATACAAAAACACGATCGAATTTTATTAAATCAGATAAAGTAATTATGAAAAAAAAGTGGCAACATAAAGTACAACGTTCCAAAAAAAGCAATTTCATGATGAAAATGAAACTTTACGTAATCACCTATTAGTCTTGATTAAAAAAAGGCAAGGGTGCAATTACGATAATTACCTAACAATTAGTAACATAAGCATTTTATGTCGTAATAACCCATCCTTACTCAGTTTTATGCTCGTTAAAAAATAATCACATTAGATTTGATTTAGAATGAATAAACTGAAATTACATTAAAAAAATTAAAGCGAATGGTTAAAAATATTCTGAGTACTTGTATTTTTGGGAAGGTTTATCTCAAGTGGGCACTACACAAGATTGAATTGAATTATATAATTAGAAGCCTACCTCGATGTTCGTTCATTAAACTATTTTGGAAATGAGTAGTTAGCTATTCAGGATGGAAAAATGGAACATGTAATTAAATTTTCATTTCAGAATTATAAGCTCTCAGAATAAAATGAATTAATTTTTTGAATATAATTATTTTTGTGGATATGATTTTATTTCGTTGTTTTTCTGAAAATGTCCTTCTTACTAGTGTAAAATATATAGATAATAAATCAATATAATGGGCAAAAAATTCCTCAACAAAATGTTGAGAAACCCAATTATTTCAATTTTTATGATATTCAAATGTATTTCATAAGTATACATACGTTTTTGAACCTTTATTCTTTGTAAATATAGTGCACAGAATCAAATTATGACAAAAAGTTGAAATTTGGCAAATAATTATCGCACCAAGAATCTAAATTCTTTTTTCAATTAATTGTAATCATATCTGTTCTTTTTTCATTTTCTGTTAGTATCTTCTTGATCAGAATAAATACAAAACGTCTGGCTTATATTACGTGATGAATTAAAATTTGTTGCATAATAGTAACCGCGCCATCTAGTGAGAAGAAAAAGGATTGTTGTGATCGAGTAAAAAAATGAATCGGAAGAGAAGAAGAAGAGGAGAGAAAGAATATATAGTTGATGTTTAACGTTTGTGTTACCACATCATGATATTTGAATTTCGTAAAATATTCCGTTTAGTTTAATAGGAAAACTTATCGATGTATCTGTTAGTTTTTTTCTCTTATGTTTGAGGAGGGTCAGATAAGAAAAAAAAAATTGGAACCAATGGTGATGACAATTTCTTGGACCAAAACTACTGCAGTATTTATAAAAATTTTCATAAAATTGATCAGTTGTTCACTGCATTTTAAACAAATATTTCAAAATTCAAGGAATTTGATAAATATTATAGGGTACATGTTTTTATCATCAAATGTGTAAATTAATATCGAATTTTGAGCAAAATGCTTTAGAAAGTGTATCTACTCATATGTCTAAATCCAATATTACAAAAAATCAGTAAGTTATGATAATGCAATTAATTATCTAGTAATCATATAAACACTTGTTAATCGAATATTTTGAGTCCAATATCTCAAAAGCTCTAATTTATGTATATTTTCTTTATTACAAGACGATGTTAAAATAAGAAACCAATTTCTTTGCAAAGAAATTTGGGATATCGAAAAGTTAAAAATATTGTTGAATTCGGATGAAATATTCTCAGGCATAAACTAACTTTCTTTTGATTTAAATTAATTTAGAAATTGTATTTAATATTTAATCAATCATAAGAAATGAGATATTTACAGGACATCATTAAAATTACAGCATCATTAATTTTGAATTGGTAAAAAAGTATTTGTTTTTATTATAGTTCCACAATTACATAAATGTTATGGAAATAGATAAAGGGGAGCATATACATTTTTGTAAAGATCGTAGAAACGATAAATATTTGCATAGCATTTCGACGTTTTCAGTACTTATTAATAATTTCAATATTATTATTATATATGTTATTCATGAATGAATGGGCTTCTCCAAATCAGCAATAAATACATTTTCAATTTTCTCTATGAATTAATTTGTTTAGATTTTAATATTTTTATTTCTTTGTGTCATGATTTCAAAACAAAATTTCAATTGGTTACATTTGTTTAATCAGTTTCATTCCCTCATTTATCAAGTAACAGTTTAAATATTTGAATTTAAAAATGTATTTCTAATATAAATATAGAAAAAAAAAACCTTCATACATTTAAATTGAAATATCGGTTTGATTTTAGTAATGATAGTTATTTTTTAATTATAAATTTTAATAAGTAATAAATTGCATTCACACTTTAAATCATTTGCTATATATTTTAAAATTGGATAAAATTTTTCAATTATTTGAAGAAAATTGGTTCCGGTGAATGAACCCTTAAACATGAGTCCACTATTTTTTGAATTTATAAATCTTCTCTTTCCCTTTTTATTTTGTAGATTCCACTTCCTTTGAATTTATATGAAGTGCTAGACGAAAGCCAAACTTTATTTTATTGTTCACAACCTTTAATAGCGAATTATAATTATATAAAATGATATACAAGCTTCAATTTAAAATAGTTTTAATCCTCATTATCAAAAAAATTTCAGCTTCAATTTCTGTTCGGAAAAGGATTTACGATAAAGTACTATCATCCATTTAGAAAAAAAATAGTCAAAATCAAATCAATTTTAAAAGTATATGGTGCTCATAAATTTGTTATAAGCAATTTAAATGACAGTATATATATATATATATATATATATATATATATATATATATATATATATATATATATATATATATATATATATATATATATATATGTGTGTGTGTGTGTGTGTGTGTGTGTGTGTGTGTGTGTGTGTGTGTGTGTGTGTGTGTGTGTGTGTGTGTGTGTGTGTGTGTGTGTGTGTGTGTGTGTGTGTGTGTGTGTGTGTGTGTGTGTGTGTGTGTGTGTGTGTGTGTGTGTGTGTGTGTGTGTGTGTGT
>JAOUZG010002851.1:10022056-10036289 GCA_026289955.1 Argiope argentata | reverse complement strand
TATATATATATATATATATATATATATATCCAATTTTTCCTTTCATGAATTTTAATCAAACTAATTTTGTAAAGGCAAAGTATTATTATCTTTAATTCTTATAATTAAAGATTGACAGTGTATGGGTTTTTAATAATCGTCTTTTTTTAAAAAAAAAATGTATAGATTTTGTATCATATGGATTCACTATTTATGGAATCATAATGAAATTTTTGTAAATAACAAAATGTTGACTATCAAAGCAAAGAAAGCTGAAAATAGAAACTTGCATCTTACCACGCTTCATTAATTTTTTTCCGAATTTCTTCTTCTGAGTGATTAATTCAAGATGCTCAATGTTTGAAAAAACTACTTTTAGAAATATAACAATTTGTTTCATTCCAAAAAAATCATTCATTCATTTTCCCCCCTTCAAAACTAGAAAACCATTTAATAGAGTAATTTTCAAGATTAACGAAAAAGAAGAAAAAAAAATCGACCGCATAAAATCTTGTTTTTTTTGTTTTTTTTTCCCCTCAATATTTTCTACCACACACTATTTTGACGTTTTTAAAGTACATATCGTTCCATAAATATGCTGGATTTAAAAGTCATGAAAAAAGCAATTTTGCTTGTAGAAAACATAAGCACCAATTTCTCTGGAAAAAATGAACAAATGACAACGTTTTCGACGGAAAAAATATTTATATCTTCAACTGAACTCGAAGAAGCAAACTAAACAAGGAATACTCCCAGTATTTAAGATGGAATACTTAAAAAAATTTTGCAAGAAAAATCCTAGAATAATCCAGGGTGATTTTGTTCGGATTACGCATATTTCAAATTCTGCAGTGCGGAATTCAATGCAAATTTGTAATATACCTCAAATTAATTTTAGAAAAAAATATATCATTTCAATATTAACTATATGGGTGTTTTTATAACAAACTTCAAAAAAAGTTATGAGAACTTTTCTGTGAGGCAGAAAAACCCATTTATTATCATCAAATATTTACAAAAATTTGCCGGATAAATTGTAAAATAATGCAAGATAAATGTTTGCTGACTAAATAGTTTAAGAATTCTGGAATATGAAGTCAAATACAAATTAGTAATATATATAAAATCTAGTTTTCGAGTAAATATATAATTTAACAAAACTATTGTTTGATTTTATAAAAGAGTTCAGTACTGTTCATGAGAATATTTATTTGTGGACTAGCAAAAGGGGATTTTAAATATATATATAAGCATTAAAAAAAGGAAAAAAATATTAATTACAAACTATAATATTAAAATACATAAAAGATTAAAAGGAAATTTGCTATTCATATTACAAAGTATCATGTCAGAACATGATTTTTTGAACGGCCAAGCACAACGTGCTGGTGCAAGTTAAATAATTTTTTTATTCATTTTAATTGCTTAATTGAGTTAGTCACTTTAGTGTTGCAACTATATAACAAACTTTATATCTCATTGATTTTTTAAAAAAAATCGCATTTTCCTATTTGTTTCATTTTATATAATCATGTGATCAAAATGACATTTTTCTAGGTTTTATATGCTGAAGTCATTAACTTATTTTTTTTAAATCAGAGCTTTTGTAAATGCTATGACAACTCTTTATTAAAAGCTGATTTTCTGAGATGATCGTGCAGATACTAATGTGTTTTACTCACACATTAATATCGGCATTTAATGTAATTTACTCACATAAAATTAGTTTATTGTATTTATGTGACATTTATGTGCATGATACAATCAAACCAATAACAGAAAATAATTTTTTACATTTTATTTAAATTTACAATACTTTTATTTAACCTGCACAGACACATTGACTTAATTCGATTCAAATATATTGAAGCTCAATACATAAATAATATTAAAAAATTCCATTCCAAATGTTTGACAATAAGATTATAAATAAATAAAATCCTGATATAATTTTCTTGTTTAAGTCGAAACGAGAAAAATATCTTTAAATATATGAAATAAGGAGAGCAAGACATATTTGAATAATCGAAAACATCGAGTTATAACATAAAAGCAAATATAATAATTTTAATTGCTGAAAATGATAATTGATACAGTAAAATTTGAGAAATAAATCGTTAACATGTTATAAAAATACATAAATCACATTAAAATACAAAAAAAGAAAAAACGTTTATAGGTCATGATTCATATGACGCATAGAAAAGGGTAATTATATATAAAAACCTGTGCAATCTTTATTTAGAATACAATATATAATGGATAACAGTTCGATGAAATAAATTTAAAAAATGAAATCTACTATCACAAATGTATTTTAAGTATTTTTTTGTCTTAATTAATTTAAATCATTTAAAAATGTAAACCTGATTAAAAAAGCAGTACTGCGAAAGCAGGTCAACTTTTTAAATACGCATCTGTTTTCAGAGAACTTTACATAATAATACTGCAATACTGGTAAAAGCAGGTAAAAATATAGATGGTGATGATAATTGCAGTTTATTCTCATTGCCTACGCGATATCAAGCTTTATTCAAGCAATTATTCGTTATCTTCATTTATTCAAAAAAACCCATCAAAAAGAACATTATTTTCTCTCGTCTCAATAAAGTAATATCAAAATATAGGCAAATATAACTGGTTCAAAGTAGTAATGTTGGAAGATAAAGATGAAAAACTACTCAATAATTAAAAAAAATGGCTACATTGTTTAAGCATTGAAATTTTTCTTCCGTGTCTTTTAGTTGCATTTACAAATGACATATTTAATAATGATTACTTATAAGGTATTAATTATTTTCTATTTTATTCTAATTGAAAAAAATGAGAAATTTCAGCCAGTAAAAGACACTTTTATAATTTGGATTTCACAAGAAGCTAATTTATTAAAACTAATTTAAATCCAATATTTTTACATAAAAACAAATTCAAAAATCTATTTTCCTGTCAAAGCGAAAATCTATTGAGAAATTCTATCAAGTGAAGCTTTTTATTAGAAGCGGAAACCTTACGACGCTAAACGAATGAAATCCAGCCCAATATGATCATACCGAAAATGCAGAGATCGAGAAATACGAAGAAAAATCTACAATTCATTTCACGATAAATAAACATGACAGCTCCTTTGACAGTCAGCCGTTTTCGGGGTGCGAAAAAAATATGTAAAAGGTTAAAATAGACGGTCTTGCTTTGCAGCGCCGTAAATATGCGTGTATAAATTGTCGAGTCGTTATAAAAAATGTCATTTTATTCAAAATTCAAAGACGTAAAAATTCGAGTAACTTTATCTGTACTCGCGAGGCCATAACTTCAAAGCAACGGCTCGGAAAAAAAGGCAACTTTCCGCTATAAATCTAAACACACTTTAGAATTCAGTGTCATAAACCATCGTTGTGTTGAACGCCACGCCAGTCCGTCTACCATTAGAATTTATTTAAAAAGCGCCGCCTCATTCATCACCATCCATCATCTCCTCAAAAGGCCTGAAATGTTCCACAGGTTTCTGCAAAAGATCTGAGAAAATATTTAAACTATAAGCTACTCATTTTTCAAATAGGATATGAGTAACACGCTTGAATTATGAACATGAAAGCAAACGCCAAAATGAGATTGGATTTCCTATAGTCAGGAAGTTATTTTATCTCTATTCTGATTTTACATTCTTCGTGCGACTTTATTTTTTCTTCTTCAGACTTATTTTATATCTTTTCGTGCGACTTTATTAACATTTTTATGCATTTTATTCATAAGCAATTTTTTTTAAATGAATGATTTATGGAGCAATTTTTTTTTACTTTATTGGATCTTTTAATGAATACGTAAGGTTAGGGGAGATAATCATTGAAATTTGGTTACATTTCCGTTAACTGGGCGTGAGCGAAAAACTGCCCAAGAAATTTGGTGGAATTCTACATTATTTGACGGTTTCACGCTTAAACTTCACCGTAAGAAATTTGGCAGAATTCTAATTATTCGGCGATTTTTCGCTTGTTCCCTTTTAACGGAAATGTAACGAAATTTGAATCAAGTGAACTGAAATAAATTGAAACCATGAAAAATAGCTTAATCTGAATGAATCATCAAATATACAGTACTACACTAACGTTCACGAATATCTGGCTTCCGTACAATATCTGACCTAATTTTCTTTTAAAGTAATTAACCCCTTAACCAGTTTGCCCGTGCGTCATACGTGCATCGATTTATCGAATTTTCATAGTTGTAAACAAAAAATAAATAATTCATAATAATTATAATTCAATAGTAAAATGACTTCGAATACATAGTTAACCAAGTATTCCATGGATTTCCATTTGAATAGAAATAAGTAAATATTTCCAAATTAGAAGGCGTCATCTTATTCGATAGTAATGAAAATAAACAAGTTGTGGGGTTAAAGGAGGATATTTTATTATAATTAAAGTAGAAAGGCAACATTGATAAAACATTGGAAACGAATGTATACTATGATCTTCTTAAGTGTCAAGCGCCAAATGCAAATCGCAGCATGAAATCACCTGTGTTCTGCCCGTTGTTAATTGTTTCATCAGTGTATAACAGACCTCAATTATTACCACTGTTCCTGATTATAACTGCATTGTACGTACATTATTTATAAAAAAGTGCCACTAGTGAAAAATTGCCAAATAATGTAGATTTTTCCCAAATTTCTTACTGCAATTTTAAAACGAAAAACCAACAAATAATGTAAAATACCGCCAAATTTATTTGGCGATTTTTCACTGGCTCCCGGTTAATGGAAAAGTACCGTAATAAATTCTTGAAATGATCAGTGCAGTATATAAACTAGCAGTCCAGAACATCCTATTCTGACTCGACACGTTACCGGATATTGCTTGAATGAATCACTGTGGCAGCCCGAGCTCACACTCCACGTGATTTGAGATAAATGGCGGGCTTAGTACTCAGTAAGAAGTGAGAAATTATGTATTATAACAGTGATTCTTGTACAGAAATTTTGTCCTCTGGTATTAATGGTAAAGAAATGAGATCATAGAACTCCAGTGTATCCAGGTTTTTTTTTGTAGTTGTTATTCGTCCTGCATTTTTGTCGCTTTAAACCGGATACTCGGGTGGGTATTGTACTATATTTAAACTATTTAAGTTTGCTGATAAGATGCGAGATGACACTTTCATGTCCGTAATATTTTAAAATCATCTGACAATACTTAATGTTAAATGTATTTCTACATGTCTCTTATCTGTTATTTCACGAATAAGTCATTGAAATATATCGATATATGAAGATATCAAATATAAAATAATCTTACTGAATTATTCTAAATTCTAATTTAAATTAACCAAAGGAATTAATAAGAAAATTATTACCGCTTTGATCCTTGTAACTTTATCATTTCATGTAATGTTTTTTTAAATAGATTAATACAGCTAAACATTTTTCATCTCTGATATTTTATATAAAAGTCATCAAAATATAAAAGACGATATATGAATGTATGAAAGAGTAAAGTATCATACTGAATTGTCGTAAATTCTAAAAATCCTTTACGAAAAGGATCCTATTTATTTAAGAATAGGAGTATTACAATAGAAGTATACCAAGTAACAAGTTTCTCCCATTCAATATCTACGGGCGATATGTCTTGAAATATTCAACACATATTTTGAATTATTCTAAATTTTAGATATTAACCAAATAAAGTATTCGAGATCCATAATAAGAGAAATAATCGAAATTTGATCTTAAAAACATGTCAGTGTCCAATAACTTCAGATGAGATGTCATCTGTTTGATATTAATATAAATCTCTTCAAACAATAACAATGGTACAAAGTATTGAAAAAATAAAATAAAATTTCTAAAACATTTTTTTTAATAATTATCCTTAAATAAATGAATCAATTCATTTAATGATATAAATATATTTGCTACAATTCTTATAATAAAAATACTATTTAAAATATGAATACTTGATGATATTATCATGTACAATTATGAGGCCGAGGTAGCCTGGTTGGTAGGGCATTGGATTCGCATCCATTGGGCTGTGTGTTCTAACCTGCTTGTTAAAGACTCTCCGTTCATGTGTGGTGAAATTCCTCGAAGTCGAGAGTAATGCCTCTAGGATTACTGGGTCAGAGGTGATCGTCTTCCACCTCTGACTCTAGATCTAAATTA
Source organism: Argiope argentata (assembly GCA_026289955.1). Classification (NCBI taxonomy): domain Eukaryota; kingdom Metazoa; phylum Arthropoda; class Arachnida; order Araneae; family Araneidae; genus Argiope; species Argiope argentata. The sequence continues at coordinate 10,030,150 of JAOUZG010002851.1, read as the reverse complement.
CGATCTGTCGATATATGAAGTACGCCCCGTAAAAAAGGGTTTGTGACGTGCACGTAGTTAAGTCGTACTCCTGTACCTTGTTGGCTCCACTGAAAGACAAGAGATGTTGAATCTCCTTAAATCACTTAAAGGCCTGTCAGTGGGCTTAAAAAACGCCGTAAGTAACAACAATAATTTACAACTTTACTTGAACAATGAAGATAAAGAAAAACTCTTTAATAACTCGATGTGAGCTGCAAGAACTGGGATGGCTGAAGTGTGAACAGCTTAATAGCAGTTATTCATATGCAAGAATAATTAAATATTCAAATTATATCACTTTGCATAAATAATGAATTTGCAAAACGAAAATTTACATATTTAAGAAAGGAAACGTAAATAACACAAAAAACAAAATTAGAATTTTTCAACAAAGCTCGATCTGGAGGTCAGACGACCTGCAATCAAAGACACAGAACAATAATATTTAAATTAGAGCCAATCTAATATTTTAGAGACAGATTACGTCTATTTTTAGATAGATTTTTCAGTCAAATTGCTTACGGCAAACAGTGAACACTATCATATGAATCATTCCTCACTGAAACGATGCCAAAGTGTGTGAAAAATTCGAGCAATCTTTCTCCTCTCCAGTCGAAGTGGACTGCTAAAAGCAATTAAACTTAGTAAGCTCCTCTTGAAAAAAAGTAGCACAATTAACCACTGCTGCTTCCTATTAGTTTCGCTATAAATTTTAGAGTAGAGCTTCCTTTTCCTAAATAAAGTAAGACATCAGAAAAAGGAAATGTAGAAACCTAGAAATTTCATTAACTTTATTACTGCATCAGTTGGTATGGATACACTTTTACTGCAAAAGGAGTAGGAGATCATTTCCTTTAAAAGTTTGATACGTACTTCCTTTTTTTTCCCTTCATCTTGCCACTACCATTAACTTTCCTGTTAAGTGCTTGCGCCATTACAATGATTGTTTTATTTCAAGGATAGCCTGTAAGTCCAAAATGCAACTGTTACTTTACAGACTTCACTTAAAGAAAGAAGAAGTTCTAATCTAGAAAATGTAGGACAAGTTTTATTTCCTTTTTCACCTTTCAAAGTGTCTTTGCTGCAGAATTTGAAAGCAATTATTTAGTCGTTCCTATTTTAAGAACACGTGGAACATTATTAATGATGAAAAATACTGATGGAATATTCCAATTCAATCAGCATAATGTTTTCGAATTTTGACCTGTTCCAATTGTATTGCAGCATGTCATGGAACCTTAATTATTACTCTTCAGAAGTTGAATTGTTTAGGATTTTTGTATTTGTGACTATTAAGACAGAATATTATACTTTAAAATTTTCTATTAATCTTTATTTTTTTCTATTAAAATTCATTACTAATTTAAAGGAATTTCCCTAGTTAGATAAAAGAGACATCGAATAAAATAATTGAAATGAAATTGTTTGTGAAGATGTCCACTTAAAAAGGAGATTTAAATCACGTTTTGATAATTGTTCAAATTTAATAATGTAACAATACTTAGGCAACATTACCTATTTCTGAATAGTGTACTATATTATGTTATATTATTTTATAATATTAATAATACAGTTATAAATTAGTGCCATACAAAACCGTGCAATACAACTATTCACCTAGGGCAAGATATGACTTCATTTTTAGAAATGTTTAATTGGTTATTTTGAATTGATAATTATTAAAGGCATAGAGTAAATATAAAGACTGTTTATTAAACATTTTAGAAAATTTTATACACATTAGAACTATTTGAATACTAGAATTTGGATTTATGGCTCAAGATATTGACATAGGATATGCTGCGCCGAAACAGTTTAAAAATTTTCTGATGAAATGAAAAGTAAACAAAGGGTAAGAACGTGTGACTATGTACAAACTAGTTAAAAGTTAAAAACGTGATTCAGTTATTTAAACCAAAAGTTAAATTTCATGAATAATGTTCGCATCTCTAAGAAACTAGAAAATTTTTGGGTGATAACTTGAATACTAAGAAAAGAAATAAAAATTAGTTCTAAGCAAATATTTCTGACACAAAATTATCAAAAAAGAATTAATGAAATGAATGTGAATTGAGATAATCAAAAACTATCAAATTTCGAAGGAAAAAAATCATGTACTTACATATAAAATAAATTTCATAAAAAATCTTTATAGGTTGTGAAATTTATTAGATTTCACCTTTTTTATGAAGATTAGCAAGTACAAGCCTGGAGTTGATAACTTAATGACAATGAAATATTTCTTCAAATAAACTATTTAATGCCTTAAGAAATAAATTGAAAATAGATAACGCATTAAAGGCTAAAGACCAAATGAATATGGATAATAATTCCAAATAATAACATGAGTTTAATTAACATTAGAAATTATTCTTTTTTTATGTATACAGAACTTTTTATTTCATCAAAAATCCTGATGTTTCATTTTTTTAAAAAAATTAAACAATTAAGACAGAAAAAATTGAATAAAACTCCAGCAAAAGTTACCTTAATTACAAAAATGAAATTAGGAATATTTTATATCGACAAAATGTTATACTATTTACATTTCTATTGACGATAAATAATCGTTTGGTTCAGTTTAAAGAAAAACTTATGCAATAAAATATGGCAACACCAGTCGAAGAATATGGATTTTTTCGGATATCATCGGTTGTCCAAACTTAGGCGTCTAATCTCCCACAGAGGAAAATATAGAAAAATAAAATGTTGAAGAATTTGTTCAGCGATATTAAATCGATCGGATTGCAGAATTCTTACAAATTCCAAAATCTTCTCGTACACCGAAAAATTGACGGCACGCATGACACATATTGGAACAGAATTTTCATTTCGCTCTTGAAGTCTTATCTTTTGGATTTATTTGTATTCCATTCAAGATAAATATGGACAATGCTTAGCTGTTCTCAGAAATATAACATTTCAATTCCAGCAAGAAAAATAGAAAATTCAACGTATTAGCATTTTCGAAATTTTAATACATTTGACATTATAAAAACAGGAATGAAATGCTAAGGCTTTTGATTCGTGGTACACTGCTCTCTTAGAGTTATATCGTGATAATAAACTTTTAGAAAGTTTTAAAGAAAGGCTTTTGAAAATTCACGATATTTGAATAAAATACTAGAGTTTCTCTGAATAGATTCTTTATTTCTGACAATTCATTGCTACAAAAACGGATCGTAGTAAAAATACGTGCTTAACAAGAGAGATTTTGAATATCGTTTGCCAATTATTTTTTATTTATCTTTTTTATTCAATAACTTTTGGTTTCTTTACAATGGTAATGTAAAATAGCTTTGAATAAAAGAAATAAAATCTTTTACAGAAAAATATTCATATTTATGTAGTTTAGTTTTGAGGAGAATCAATTTTTTAAGCCATATTCTTATTTATGCAAAAACAGCTACAGAAAATGTAAGGAAGTTTTAATAAAAGTAAAATAAGCCAAAACAAGAGGCTTTAGTCGTATATATATCACTTTTAAGACATAAAAATTTACATTATATTTCCATTTCGCTATTTTCTGTTGAAATTGAATGCCAATTAATAGCTATGAGGTGAAAATCAAGCTCATATATTTAAATTCAACATATTGATCATCGTCTTTTCACTATCAACGGAAAATTGGAAGTATATATTGTCTAATAAAAAGAAATTAAAATCCATTATTCCCAGAAGCGAGCAACCTTCTTCATAAAAAAAAACCGTGAGCACTTTAAAACATTAAATTCTGACGAAGTCGCTAAAAATCGTAATTGATATTGCCTGACATAAAAAATAAAAATTGAAGAAGATTCGTTATACTAATTTGAAACATCATAATATTTTAAGCTAGATTCGTCTATACTTATATTAATTTTAAAATGTGCACTAAAATATATAGAAAATTATAGATCTTAAATATCAGTGTTTATTAACGTCGCAGTTTTCAAGAGTATAATTTCAATGATCGGAAAAAGAAAAATATTAACGGAAAATCAAATTATTTTTTTTAAAAATTACCACCAATTTTATGTCAGATTAATTCAGAAAATTCTGTATTAAAAAAAAACTAATAATACAGCAAAGTTTATTTACTAGCTTTATAATGACTTTAAAATGACATTACACTTATTTTAAATTGGTTTTAAAATGTAAACCAATACTGTTTATTAATTATGCTTAAAGATAGTCCTCAATAGAAGCCAATGTACTTAGAGAAAATATTATTCGTAAGTGGGTGATGAAATTAGTCATTAAATTAAAAACAGAAAAGATGCTTTGTATCTGAGAAAAACATGAAGCATAGATAAAGAAATGGCATTCTACATGTGCATAAAGAATATCACTGGCAAAAACTAACTACAAACATCATACAATAAATTGTTTATATAATAATGACACAATTTTCAGAGATCAACGGCAATAATTTGAAGTGTGAGTAAAACTTTACAGAAAGAATTATTTATGATGTAAGCACCTGCATTCAGATGCTCATTTGGTAAGCTGGGACCTGACATGGAATTCTGTAGAAGAATTTCTGAATTTCTGTTCCTAATGGTTATAAAGATATAAATCTTACGTTTTTCAATTTTCACTTTTTTAATGAAGGACCATTAAGGTCGAGAGGAGCAGGCTTCTAATTCCTTATCATCTATTGCATCTTAGGTATTATTCTCCAATTATATATTTTGTAAAGAAGTTTTTTTTCTTTCAGAAAGAAAAATATTTCAAATGTCAATAATGAATTGATAAAAATGATGTAACATTTTTTTACAAATATATTTTTCTCTTATTTACTGATAATATTAAACTACCATAAATGCAAATCACTGAATTGTAGAAAAATTTTATCAATATATTCAGTGAACTGTATTAGTATATTCAGTGAATTGCATCATATGTTCAGTGAATTGTATCATATGTTCAGTGAATTGCTTAACAATTGCATCCGTATGTTTATTGAATTACATTCTATCATTAATTTAATAGAAATACTTTAGTGATAATGCATATCCTATACTTTTCACTGTGAGCGCAGACTTGGAAGATACTCATTATTCTTAGAATTTCAAATTTCTTTTAATTTCCAATTTTTATAAAAAAATATTAAGATCCATTTTTATTAAAAAAATCTAAAACACAAATATATGGCACAATATGAAAAATATTTAAAAAGGCATGACTAATGTAAGCTTTCTTTCCTTTTTAATTTTTAAAATGCAAAAGGCATATCTTAAAATTTATTAATTAAATCTTAACGTATTGTTGATTATTGGATAAAAGGTTTCCCTTTGAAAATATCAAAGTTACAACATTAATTTACGACTCTTAATTTTCAGTTATCAAAATAAAGTAATTCGGAATAAATCATTTTAGATATTTATTACATACATCTGCTTTTGTAGGATCATTTCTACTGTTTTCGCCTGTTTACATGGTCGATTTATATATTGTTTGATAATATTTTTTGATTCAGATAGTATAAAAGGTAAAATACATGTCTCTGTATTAGAAGAATCAAAATTCCCTTTTGGATCAAGCCTTATTTCTTGAAAAAAAAAACCAAGAATACGATTCCAAAACAAGTCTATATCTTTGTTCTTTAGCTACCTTTTTCTTTTCTCTGTAGTATCTTGATTCCATAAAATTACTTTTAAAACAATGGGGCAAAGAAAAATATGGTGGAAGCCTACAAAAATCGTAGAAAATTTTGCTGTTATTTTGAGAATCACAATAAATGCAGGGGAGCGACAAAAGAAAGGCAGTTGGTTTTCTTGATAACACATAACTTATTTTCTGCATAAAGAGACCTAGCTCTTGTATATTTTTGTGGGAAACTAGAAACTACTTAAAAATTTACTTCAATACCAATTAAAAACTCAAAAAGTTGATAGAAAATTAATACATATAATGTATAACCTTAGAAGTTTTGTCTTAATTTAGCACATAGTTACTTCATTCTAATATGTTCTATTATTTCCTGATCCATTCCCCACTTTCTATTTAATAAATAAAATTAAGCATTATAATGAAAATAAGTCACTGATGACTCCTCGTGCCGAGTGGATGAATAATAAATCAATGATGTAAATAGATTCTTTTGAAGGATTTCTTAGTTCCTCTTGTCTTAAGGTCAAAATAAGGTCAATAAGTATAAGAATTTTTCTCGGAAATCTACACTTACGTGATTTAGAAGAATGCCATAATATATAAGACCAGAGATAAATAATTCATTCCTTTTTTATATCTATTTGCCTTCTAGTGTGTTTGTGTTCGCACTGATTGAAAATAATGCTTGCCTCTCGAGATGGAATGAAATAAAATTGAAAAATCAACATATAATGATTCCATGATTTTGGCTATGACTTCTTTCTGCAACAAATTAAAATTAATATGCATTACATTACATATATTTAGGTATCTAGTTATATTATATTATATTATATAAACTTATAGTCTACAAAAGGGTAAGGTGTTGAATGTAAACTTTCAAAATTCGAAATACACTTCTAGCGAATATCTGAATTTAACATGAACCATTTTCTACAAAATCTACTGACAAGTTTCAATTATAATTCGGTTGAAGTAGTAATTTGGAATTTTAAAGCCACTGTAGTTATGTTCTTTTAATTTTGATGCGGCTGAAAATTAGAAATTTTATCATAAATTAGTCTAGTATTTTTTCAAAATGGTCATTTATACGACTAAAAAGGCATTTAAACCCATTCATCTAACTTTCATTACATTTCTAAATGGAAATGATGGCCTATTTCCTACTATGCGCCATCTTTTGCTTTGATGAATGCGTTTAATTGAGATTTATGTAAAAGCAACCCAGTATATGAATTTTTATTGCCATAAATATATTCTCCAGAAGCCCCTTTTTCAAAAAATCAATTTTGAAAGTTGAATAAAGATATCCTTACATTTCCAGAAGGACATGAATTCTTTTTCGCTATTGTTCTAGTTATTAACCTTCCAGTCGTTGGAGTGTGACGAAAACAATGAATCTTTGTGCCATCTAATAAGCTCCTATTTTCAGAATGTGGTTTCTTTAATAACAAAAAATATGTACTGGAGAGTCTCTTAAATAATCACAAGACCAAAACACGTGATAATTATAGAATTTTCGATCGTGCTTCGAAACGACTGGCCGTTTTCCAAAGAATGCTTCTCTCCAGAATGCATGCGACGACGCAATGGGAGATAATTAGTCCTTTTGAGTGTCTTGTAGGAATTGTGGTGCGTGTTTTTTTTTTTAATATTCGGTTTGTTTCACAACAGATTAATTATCTCAATCTCTCTCTAAATTCCGGAACAAACTGGATAGAATAATTCTGTTGTCTTATTTTCAAAATTATTTTCAGGGCAAAAATTATATTGAAAAGATTTAAGTATTCGAATTTAGTTATTAATAGGTAATGCATTTTGAATACAGTTATAAGAGGTTTCCTTTTTAAAAAAAAAATAGTTATCAGCTTATAAAAATGTCGAAAATATTTAAATAAACTTATTTTAATTGCTAAACCATATAAAAATAGTTCAAAATGGCGAAGTTTCATACATTTCAGGTAGTTTACAAAGTATTAAATTTGAAATCCTATGAAATTGAATTACTACGAGAAAAGGTGGGATTCGAAGTATCGTATGCGACTACACTGATTTTTTGAAGGTGCTCGGGAATTCTGGCACAGAGGTAACTTGTCTCCCTCGATTAAAATCCGGTTTAGGTATGGTTGTTCTTCTGTGTTCTATCTGTAAGGGTGTGAATGTGACTCCTTGGAAAAAGGGGCTGTACAAGAGAATGTGATGAGTTTGTAACTAAATTTGTACTCTTGCCCGTACTTCAAGCAAGAGACGCTTATTTTTGCTGATGCATCAGCGTGCCTGTCCATGGAAATGGTCATAAGTAACAACAACAACAATTTAAAGGTGCATTGAAATTTGGCATGAATATAAGACCGTGAAAGCATAAGTGGAGTACTAGGTGATTCCCAGCAACAATTCGAATGATAAAGTTTTGAAATGTGCTTTTATTCACATATTTATATAAAAACATATATATATATATATATATATATATATATA
>JAOUZG010002851.1:9944673-9960690 GCA_026289955.1 Argiope argentata | reverse complement strand
TCCTAACAAAAATATTATCCCCATTCTGCCAGTGAATATAAATTATTTTAATGGCAAAGTATATTTCAGGATGAACTTTGTGAAATCGTGCAGAAAGAAAATTTTAAATGCTTCAAAAAATATTCTCTTTTTATACTTCTATTTATATATATTTCATCTAAAAATAATTTCTTCTCTAAAGGCTGAACTATTTCAAGTTTAGGGCAGAGATTGAGTGCAGGGTACTAATATTTTAGTCACACACTGTATTTTTAATTTTCTTGTAAAATTTGAGTTATTCTTCTTAATATGAAACAGCCCTTGAAAGTTATAAGTTTTGTGAAAAAAATATTTAAAAATATATTTTGAAGGGATGAAATTGAAGGCTTAGTTACTGGCAACTTAAATCAGCAATTTGAAAAAAATTATCAATTATCATTTCTAAAACATTTTGCTGGGTCAATGTATTTTAAGTAAAAATTTGAAATAAGGTTTTGTTTGTCAAAATTTTAAATATACAATTACCATTTATAATACAATTAATAACTATACATTTGCGTTGAAAGAACATCATTACTCAAAAGGAGATTGCTTAAAAATGAATTAATTGTTGATTACAAACCAACTTTTTTTTATTTAGTACACATTTTCCTTGATAACTGTTCAATATTTTAAATTATATATGAGAAATTATTTCTTTGAAGTTGAAAAATTATTTTTACCATTTATAATGACAGGAAAAATAAATGCTTTTATTTTTATTGCATAAAATGTAAAATTTAAATAATTTTTTTTCAAATAAAATACTTTCATGAAAATGCTTTCAACATATGAAATTCTTTTTTGTTTTAAATATTCTTCATGCAATTTTAAATTTGAAACTTTAATTTAGTTTTACTCCTAAAGCAAGCATTTTTTTGCCTTTTTTTACATTTTTCAAAAACTGTTAAGCATTCACAAAATTATAAGTGCCTTTAAATTATTTTATACTCTTTATTTCTAAAAATCCCCTGATTATCTTATATTTAAAAAAAATAAATCCATACTTTAAATGAAAGAGAAATATATTGCGCAAAATAAATTTGAAATAATCAAGATTAAACTATAAGAAAATTTGAAAGTTTAGAAAAGAAAAAGCATTCATGTCTAGAACTAATTTTATGTTAATCTTTATTCAGAGAATAGATTTTAACGCATGTTCTTTGTTTAAAACATTGTCTTAAAACGAAAATAATTATACTTGTATTTTATTGAATTTAACAATATGCCTGAAAAAGAAGTTCTTAACTATTTTGCAATTAAAAAAAACATTTTACCCATTTTCTGATTTGCCATTGAATAAAATCCGGAAAAAGTTTTCTCCAAGGTAAAATTTTTACAATTGCTCAACTTCAATTTTTTTTTTTAATAAACGGTTTTATCTGATTTCCCTAATTTTCTATCAATTGATATTATTATTTATTTAAAAACAATTTCTATTGAAATTGTTTTTATACTGTACACTAGGAGTGATAAGAGGGAATTTGTAATCAATATATTGTGTAAATATGTATCTTTAAATTCCATGATGCATAAAAAATTGTTTTTAAAATTATAAATAATTCCGTACGGGTGTTTTTTAAGAAACATAATAAATCAAATTTTGAGTGGGTGTAAATGTATTAAAATATTCCATTTAGATATTTATCTTTTCATGAAATATAAATGGGGGAAAACTTGTTGGAAAAATTCAATCTTAAAATAATTGCTTATTAGAAAATAGATGGAAAAGAAAATAAAATCTGAAGAATAATGCTATAATATAAAGCAATATAAATGAAATGTTGAAATGCAAGTACTAAATTTTTCATGTTTTAAACTTTAGAGTTTTAAACATTTATTAATTAAAATCTACAATACAAAAGTGTTCATTTGATGAGGTAGGCATGATGACAAATAGTTTTAGAAAACTTTTTTTCTGATTGGAAAAAGATTTTGTGTCCTGCACAAACTGACTTTTCCTCAATCCTATTTTTTACAAAGAAAACATTATTGTAATGATTTTAATAAATAATATTTAATGATAAATAAATAATCCCTAATCACACATAAATACTGTACAATATTGCATGATATTGAACAATGTTTGTAATATTGTATAATATTGAGAAAAATTGATTAATATGATATATTAATGTATAATATTGTGTAATATTTCTAGACTACTTGGTATAGATATGAAAATTTGAAAAATATCTATATATAAACTGAAGAGGAGGTAACAAAACCTAAAGATTATTTTATGCTGAAAGCTAGTTGATATTAGATTTTATCTAAAAGAAATAAAAATATATGTTATTGTAATAACTGGAATCAATATATATAATAATTATAAACGAAAATGGTAAAACAAGTAAATAAAATTAGAACAGTAATTTAAATTATTTTAAGCACTTTTTTAAAAAAAACATAGGTCTGTGAATATTCATTAAATGATCAAAAATTTTGCTTTTAGCTACTAAGATTTTAAAAATTCAAAAGTTACAACAGTTCACATTAAATAAAACGAATAGAAGACGTTGATATTTTTCATATTTTTATTATCTCATGATAGTGGTATTTCTCATTTAAGGCTGAATAGACCAGATCTTTCGTTGTGCTGAAAGAATCGATTCTGGAACCAAGACATCTAAATTTAGATGTCTGCCAGATCATTATAATGATTATCGTTTTACAAGTCGGCTTCATTCATGCCACAGCTAATTCTCGGTAAATGTTTCCCATTCATATTCGTCTGTTCATTCTTTTAATACATTTAATTTTAAAAAGGAATTAGCATGGTGGATCATAAATAATTTGTAGCATCATTTGTTTCCTGATAAAATTAATAATAAATAAAATTCTTATTGCTTATTTTGCATTTAAATAGAATTTGAAATTTTTAATATTTTGAAAGCTCATATATATTTACGAATATTAGTAAATAAATTCCTTTATATATCTGGAGGGAATTCATTTATTTATGATGTCAAAGAAAATTTTTGATATGTCCTTGATGTACTACTAAAAATGACTAGAAAGTATGAATTGTTGAATGTGTTACGGTAATTTTAAAATAGCATTTTTAAAAATGAAAAAAAAATCAAGTGTATCATTGTATTATCATTATATAATATATATTGCACGTATATCATATAAAAAATGTCCTATTACAGAGATGATATTTAAACAAAGAAACCTCTTCATTTGTATTTTTTTCTTTTTCTCTCTCTCTTTTTTTTCTTTACTGCATTTTTCTAGAATACTTTTAACATTATACTAACGATAAACACTGTTAAGTCAGAAAAACTGATATAGCAGGTTTTATGCAAAAAATTGAGGTGTTCAGAGTAACAGAGTAATGGCCAATCAGAGTAACGTGATGTGGTCTACAGTGGGTATATAAGACAACAGGCGTCTGAGGAAGCTATTACATCAATTATTTCTGTTATAATGCAGTTTATCAAGATTCAAGTGGTTTTTAACCCTCTAGGTGCCACTCGGGCGGTTTGGGGCGTTTTGGAAATTTACCCTTAATCTCCACTTCGGTCGGTTTGGGGCGATGGCTTGCGTTTTAGGGGAGGTGGGTTTTAAAATCGGCTACTGTGTTAAGCGCTGCAGGAGGTACGCGTTACCTCTGACGATCGCGGCTTTTTCACAGAAGGTTCCTCTGAGCCGTAAGGCGGTAGGGTTGGGAAGGGATTCACAAAATAGGTTGTTTGCTGTTTTATTGTTGTGTTTGAAAGGGGTTGTGTTGGGTTTGAAGTTCTTATTTCCCCGTGTTATCTGAAAATTGGAAAGATTTTATGGCTACTTGTAAAGAAGTTTTCCATGGAAGTTCTCTGTTAACAATAAAGGATAATAAGGATTCCAAAAAGTATTTTTTATGGATAAACATCAGAAAGCTTGTTTAAAATATTAATACTATCGTAAATATATAAAGACAAACTATTGCATTAACTTTGTGGCCTCTTTACATAGCAGTTTTCTCACAAAGCGCGTAGTGGCACTTGTTACTGTGGAGGGCAATCGTTTTATATTTCTAGCTTCTTAATCTATCATCAAAAGGCCGTCAGAAGTTTAGATGACAAGTACAAACGACGTCTTTCAAATAGCATTAAAAGACCCCCCCCAAAAAAAAATGGAGTTGTTGGTTTTTCCCTCCTTAGAGTTATGTAAATGGGAAGTGCCTTGCACGAATAAGTTATGTAAAAGGGAAGTGCCTTGCACGAATGCCATTCTACACATTTTTCTTCAGTTGTCAATTTCTACTCCTTATTTTACATATTGTGAGACGTTTTTCATTATCAGAGTATTTTTTATTTATTTAACAGCTTATAATATCTTCATTATGAGCGAAAGTAAACTTGGATTCAGTGATAAATTAAACCAACTTTACCTGTTACTGATGAAGTAACAGTTATTTGTTAAGAGAAGATGAAAGTAAACCAAAAAATGTTTTTAGCTGTTTTGATAGTTAACATTCTCTCGAATTTCATTTAATTTTCTTACTTCATTGTAAAATGAAGTTTTAAAATCATCCCATCTTTTTCCTGAATTATTTTGATGCACCAAAAAATTAAGCAGTATTATTACTATTGACATATGTCTATGCACATTATCTGCTATTGACAAACTGTTGTTTTAATTACATTTCAACAGTTCAATAAGATAAAAAATAAGGATTTTTTTGTAGATATTTGTTCTAACTTTTATTTCAATGATTGAAAAGCGATTGCTAAAAAATTACGCGTGATTCCCTCATACGTAAATTTATTGAAACTTAATATGGAACTTTCGTTTAAAAATTCATTTTATTTCATTGTAACTAGATCTTATCTTCACAATACTATAGAAAACTTACATAACATATTAAGATAAGAAATTAAGCTTGAAAAATTTAGCATGACGGCTTATACCAAAAAAGTAATAATTATGAGGAACTAAAGTAAAATTCTCAGGCTGGAAACTGAAAGAATGAGTTTTCGAAATATATTTCACTGAGTAATGTTTTCCCGGATTTTATTGAACAATTTTTTTTATGTCAGTATTAAATAAAGTTTTAAAAACATTTTATGTCATTTGTCGAATTAATTTGATAGATGAGATAATATAGCTTTTAGTGCAATGTTGTCTCTTGATTAACTAAATTTTTTTAAGGATAAATAAAAATTAGTTTTAAAATAAATAAAAAAAACTTTTGAAATGTATATTTATCTTACACTCTTTTTCGATGATTTAAGTAAAAAAAAGAATGTATGAATTTTTGGAAACAAAATATGAAAACTTCTTTAAAAATTTAATTAAAGGGGAAAAATATATTTATATTACGATCGAAAATTTTAAAATGATATTTATATTCAAAAATTCAATGAAGATAGTAGTTTATATTATAAAAGCCTTTTATTGCCTTCAGTATTAAGGAAAGGGAGTACTGAAGGCAATAAATAACAGAATTCTTAGCCGAGTGTTAAAGGAACGTTTTATTTTCGAAATTTCTTTCAAAAGCCGCTGTTTTCCCATTTTTTTAAATTCAAAGAATGTTTTTATTTCAATATTATATAAAGATTTAAAACATTATCTAGTCTATTACCGAATTGCATCGACATCTATACCATATAAAAGTATCCTAAATGCATTCATATATTCAATATGCATGTCATATATTATTGTTATATAGAAGAAATTGCACTCTAATATATATTACATTCTACGTATTATTAAATTTTGCCAAAAAATGAATTAAAATTTTAAAAGTATATCGGGGAAAATTAAATAAAATAAAATAAAGAAGTTTTTTTTAATTGATACTAATGCCAGATTTTATTTCAATGGTTTGAAATCTAATATTAATTTTTTTTAAATTATTTTCTAAATTATATTATAAAATAAATATTAAAGATTTGGTGATGAAAAATATACCCCAAAAAGTCGATGAACGAAACGCTTCACACTAAAAAGTGTCAATACACTAGAACACTTCAACCGGTAGAAAATACAACTCATTGTCGGAAAACCGCAAAGCAATTGCTCATTGTAGAACGGTGACAGATTTATTTCTCCGGACCCCAGGAGGTAACAGCCCCTCAGCTTGGAAGAGTCCATGTGGTACAAGACACACCGAAAATGTCTGGATGTTAAAGGGAGTGCCTTTTGAAAGGAGCTTGGATGTTAAAGGGTTAAAGATGTCTAATCGACGGTCCTTGAGAGATGGATCACAGAATTCCCGAATTAAAGATGAAATTTGGATTAGTCGAATCCATGTCATGTCGGCACGTCACCATTCACAGTCACTTCATCATTTTGTGGCACCATCTGCGTTATCGTGGGGGCTCTACACGATATTGGACAAGTGTACCAGTTCTTTTGGCCCTTTAGTGCATATTTGCTTGCAAATCGTACTGCAAAATATACATTGTCAATATTCATAATTTTTGGCTGTTTTCTTATATTTCTTCACATTTAAGTTTTGAGATGATAGATTTCACCTCCAGAAACTTTTTTTCACTTCTATTATATTTACATTTGTGGGAATTTAATTACAAAATGACAAAGCCTTGTTTGGATTTTCATACACAAACTCATTTCGTCTTTCATCTTTAGAACACTCCTATTCTCATCGTGCTTGCAGTTTTATAGAAAAAAATTATTATGCTCATAAATATATTTCAAAATATGCTCAGATACATAAACTACTTGTCTAGATATGCATTTTCTTTCCGTCTGGCTTTGTTGGGATGGAATAGCATCTGTTTTGGAGCTACAAAAAATTTATTTTGGGCTGGTTTTTTTAATTTTGAAAAGTGATTTAATCATAAAGAAGAGCCCGGATCGGGCACTTGTCTTTTCAAACAACCTTACTGTACCTAGAAAAATTTGAATTAAAAATTCAGCCAATCATTCAATTTCTGCTATTAGTTCATATTCTCCTTATATATATATTTTTTCGTGCCGGGATAGCCTGGTTGGAACAGAATTGTACTCGTACTCCTTAGGTTATGAGTTCAAAACTCACCGGGCAAAAGATTCCCCGAGGGTCTGGTGGCTGGCGCTAGTTAAATCTGTCCGTGGTCGGAAAGTCCTCCATGTCGAGAGTAGTACCACTAGGGGTACTGGGTCAGAGGTGATCGTTCTCTGTTCCAGGTCTAAATCACGATCTGAGATGAGTGCATGAATTTGCATGAAGGAAGTCCACCCCCTAAAACGGGTTGGGGCTTGTGTGTAGCTAAGTCGTACGCTAGATAGCACTACTTTTAAAACAAGAGAATTATATCTCTGGCTTAAAATCAGCTGATGTATCAGCGGGAGATGCCCATGGCAAGTGCCATAAGTAACAACAGCATATATTTTCTTCAAATTTTCAATAAAATAATTTTTATTCATCCACTCAAGTTCTAATATTTTTTTTAAAAAAAACTTGATGTGGATGACACTTGATGTTAAAACAGTTTTTTTATTCATTCATTAAAAATTAAATTAAGGAAGTGCATAACATTTTGCATGTGAATAGCTCGGTTTCGAAAAAACAGATGACGCCACGAAACATCTGCTCAATTTTTTTTTCAATTCCTTCTATCAATTCACACTCTCCTTATATATATTTATTTCATGTTCAAATTTTTAATCGTAAATAAAATACTTTTTATTCATCCACACGAGTTCAAATGCATTTTTTAAAACTTGTAGTGGATGACACTGGATATTAATATTTTTTTCAAACATTAATTCCTCAATTAAATTAAATTAATTTTTAATACTTTAAATAGAGTCTCAGCGCCAGCTTTCTGGAACAGAGGTAACGTGACTTCCTCGCGTTCTGGGAGCCCCGGGTTCGAGTCCCAGCTTGGGCATGGTTATTCTGCTTGCTAGCTGTGCTATTGTGGGACTGTGCCCCCCCCCTGTAAAAAGGGGCTGTGCAAGCAAATGTGGTGTATGTGTAGCTAAGTCGTACTCTTGGCCTTAGTAGGGGCTTCAAAAACAAGAGACGCTTCTTTCGGCTTAAATCTACTGCTGTATCAGCGGGTGGCTTGTCCATAAGCAAGTGTCATAAGTAGCAACAACAACAGAATTTTAGCAGTTAGTAATTATTTTTTTAAATTCAATAGGCCAATAAAATTAATGTATTTCGGCTTTTTAAGTAAAGAAGTAGAATTCAAATTCAATTCGTACGAAAAGCAATCATTTTTCTATAAATTATTTATATTTATTTTTATTATTTAATAAAAAGTAAGTAAAATTAAAATTTTATTGAGTGACTTAAGAAGGAGTTGACTTTAATTTTTCTTTTAATTTGATTAATTTTTTATAACACAAAATGAATGTACCGGCTGTTAATCATAGAATGAAAATATACTATTAGGAAAGAAAGTGGACTGATAGAAGACCACATCATTAAACTAAATCAGTGGTTCTTAAAAGGTGGGTCGTGAACCGGGATGTGTCCAGGTCTCGAGATGTGGAAGAAAGTAAAGAAAATTAATTTATTGCTGTAGTTTTCATTAAAAAAATGTACACATAAAGATTTTAATACACATACAAGTTGGTTTTTGTGTTCTATTAGTTAATGAGATACATGAGTGTGCTTGTATAAAATCTGTGAACTGTTCAATCAAAGTTTCGAGATGAAATGAAACTAGTAAGGAGAAAGATGAAATGTAAAGGGATGTGGCGCCATTACACGACACATACTCTACGAACTCTCGAATACGTGTAAAATTTTAAAAATTTCTGTCTAAACTTTAGACAGAGTTATTTTTTTGCGGGGGAGGGTGGTCGCCAAAATAGTTAGTTTAAAAAGGGGGTAGCAATGCCTAAAAGTTTGAGAACCTCAGAACTAGATAGTAGGTGGTTCTTAATAAAGCCTTCAATGTGCTGTAATTGTGTTTTTAAAATTATTCCTATACTTAATTTCAGGCAAAAAAGGAATATAAATCAGCATAGCTTTATTATAATTTATTTAAAAACAATGAGTTATAAAGGAAATGTTAAAAAAACAGATCATATGTTAAAGTAAAAAGTACCTTATCGTACAATTTTATATTTTTTATTAATCATTTTGAAATCTTTTACGTTCTGGGTTGATTTGAGCTCTTAAAAATACTAGAGATGAAATGTTGTTATATATTCTTTGAAACAATCTGAAAATTCTAAAATTTGCTCTAATAGTAATAATGAAAAAAATATCCAGAGGGATTTTTTTAGTAAGAACAGTTTAAGAGTTTATTTCTACCTTTTTTTCTCTCTTTTTGAGTAAATGAAAATATTTTTTCAAAATTGTATTTGATAATATTATGAAAATAATGATATAATCCTTAAAGCAACATTTTCGATATTGAGGTATTGCTTTTTAAAATATAATAAGAGTTCCAGAGATTTCTTTTGTGTGAGAATATACTAACATATGTTTAAACCTTCGACATACAATAATATAAAAAAAGTAATAGAGTACTTGTAGTTACTTGTATTGGATACTTGTATGATGAATTATATTTTAAAATACCAGAGTATACTCAGCTATAATTTTTAAATCCGTATGAACGAATAGATGTTTTCAGCTGTTGAATGCAGTAATATCATAAAAATAATAATAAAAAATACTGAAATCCCCATATTCAATAATGAAGCATTGCATTTATCATATCAAAAGATATTCAGAGATTTTTTTATGAATGAGACAAAATGAATAATTGTTTTTAATTACTGTATGCAGTAATATTGTAAAAATAAGGAAAGGACACTTAAATCAACATGTCCGTTCATGAAATATTGTATTTTAAAATACTTCTTCCAAAACATGTTTACTTAAACACCTAATTACAATATTTCATGAACGGAAATGTTGATTTAAGTGTTCTTTCCTTATTTTTACAATATTACTGCATACAGTAATTAAAAACAATTATTGTAATAATTGGGTATTTAAGTAAACCAGTTTTGGAAGAAGTTTTTTAAAATACAATAATTCACGAACGGAAATGTTGATTTAAGTGTCCTTTCCTTAATTTTACAATATTGTTGCGTACAGTAATTAAAAAAAAAATATTGTAATAATTAGGTGTTTAAGTAAACATTGTTTCGGAAGAAGTATTTTAAAATACAATATTCCATGAACAGAAATGTTGATTAAAGTTTCCTTTCATTATTTTTACAATATTACTGCATACAGTAATTAAAAACAATTATTTATTTTGTCTCATTCATAAAAAAATCTCTGAATATCTTTTGATATTTTAAAACGTGATGCTTCATTATTAAATATAGTGATTTCAGAATATTATTATTATCTTTAAGAGATTTTGGTTGTCATGGTTTTTGAAGTTTAAAAAATATACAAACAGTTAGAAGTATAACTGAACATGGAAAACAGATAAAGGCGACATTACCATTTATAGTGTAAGAATCAAATTATTGCTATTTCGAACGAGGAATACCCTTTTCTTCACACATGTAGTTCCGATTATTGCATGAGTAAGAGGCGAAAATCCCGCTCCTATAACATTTCTGGCTTTTTTTAATTCAACCAGCAACATGATTGACTGCTCCCATGAGATATATTATCACTCACTGTGAGATATATGACTTTATCAGCAAAGATAAAAAGCTATAAAGATGATCTAACGGGTATAGAAAGAGTTTGGGATGTTACCTTATTAATAAAGTTGATTTCGTTATGTTTTATTGTTAGCAACATCTTGCGGGGCACTGTTTCAAGTTTAATCTGACAACTTGTCTGAAGTTTAATGTTCGTCTACTGTCTCATATGACAGAAAAAAAATGTTCTTTCAGATAGTGATGTTAGATTTTATTTTTAATGAGCATGACTCAATATTTGAGCATTTTAAAATGTTAAGACAAAGCCAAATCATAAGGATCCTTGATATTATAAAAATGAAGAAAATTCTTGTTATTATAAAAGGTATCCTTTAAATAAGCCACCCTTCGTGCAATAAAGTGTTGGCAATCATATTAGTTTCATTTTACAGCTGATAGCTTAGGGTTAGTAAAAATAAAGCGTAACACGATAGAGCACGATAGAGTAACACGATAGTTTTCATTGTTGGAAAATATTTCATAAATAATGACAGTCAGATGATCCCAGATAAAAAATTTGAGATATGTCCCTAAGTCGTATGATTTAACACTATTATATATTTTTTCCTACGGTGTTATTTGAAGTCAAAGTTCTATGCTATAAGCATGTGTGAATTGAAAGAGGAAATTCAACGCTGCGCCAATCAAATCAAATCAGCCATATTTATGCAAATCGGTCTTGGAAAATTTCAACAAAATTGTATGTAGATGCTTGAACTGTGTGTTATTCCATACATAATCTTGTAATTTACGATTCAATAAAAATATTACAATAAAAAAAACTGAATTTTATATTGATTTCAAATTTTGCTTTGTTTTACTTTGTACCACTCCATTTATACTAATGCTAAACTACCAGCTGTCAAATATTTTCAATTCCGCTGCCAACAATTTACTACATGCATGATAGTAAATTGAAATGTTGCATTATTTTTGGGAAGTTTTTAATAACAATATTTTCACCAATTAATGTGTATGACATAAAACTAATTTTTCGAAATGTCTTTTCTACATACTTCGATTTTATGCAGCATGGGTATACATTTGTAATCACACTAGAATTAGAGTTTTGTATTAATCTTCATGATCATAATGTAAATACATTTTTAAATGTAGATAAGTTTAAAAATTCATTAAAATGATTCAAATTAAATGCGCAATGTTCTCAATACTTGAAGAAATAATAGATGGTTGATTTTATTCCATTCTGATATATTCCTTTTCTGTTCCAAAATAATTTTTTTGGAACTCAAATCCAGAAAATGCAATGGTTTTAATCAATAGTCTTGTTATCATTATTTTATGCACTCTTGTTTTCATAACTCATTTGTGTTAGCCAATTTGTTATCTCACTTCCAGAAACGGAATCGCTCGTGCATGTGCGAAGGTATACATATGAGTGGAAGATTGGGTTTCCTGCTGTAAAAAAAAACCTAAGATATCCACAATCGGTTGATGTAAGTAGAATTCCATTAATAAATTTCTGTATGACTTAAGAGAAAAGTTTAGTTTAAAAAAAACGGAAGATAATTTTGGCATTAATTCATCAAACGAAAGGGAGTGGGTAGTAAAAAGCTTTTATGCACCCTCAAAATAACATAGCAAACTGATCATATTTGTAATCATGAGTTTAATAGATTAATTTTTAGTTTGGGACCTTATCTTGAAAAAATTCAAATCTAATTTTTTTCAAATGCATTATAAAAAAATTAACCACAAGATTTTTTTTTCTTAAATTGTAAGTTTTTTAAACGGTGGGAGCATTTTAATCCAGATATATCTGTCATATTGACAGATTGTCTCTCAAATTATTAACGAAGAATATAATAAACGAATTTTTACAGCATTTAAAGGCAAATTTAGTGAAATTGGGCTATTTAACTAGGTTTCTAATAAGTCTGATAAATCATATAGGTTTTAAGATTAATAGTATAGAAACACAATGAGGAAGGTAACATTAAAATTATTAAATCATCAAGAATGCAACATCGGAATTAGCTTTCAATTCTTAATGTGCATATAATAAACAATATATGTTTTTAAAATGAAGAAAATTGTAACATTTAATCTGGTCTACAACATTGAAATTGACATTAGATTTCTAAGGAACATATGATACACCATATGAGTTATTAAAATGATAAAAATCAACCCTTTTATGTAGAATGTAACGTTGAATTAGAGTGGGAGCATAGATAAGCATATTATAAACCATATGTGTTATAGTAACCTTTTATCTGGAATGCAGCTTCAAAATTGGATTAATTAAGACAGATGTTTTTTTAGTAATCGGTAAGCCAAGCAATTGTCATTAAATTAAGACAAACTCTGTTTCTACCATTTTCCAAGCACATCACATTTATGGATAACAGACTAGTCAATTAATAGAGAGTCAATTCAGTTAGTCCGTTGGAATTGAATAGAATTTTTGACAATAGCTAAATTAGTTAATTTTACCTCGGCATCATCTGACAAAGAAAGCGTATTTGATGTTTCCTAAACATTTTTTCTCAAAATTATATGAAATTATATATTCACTTCAAAAAGAAAAAAAACAAGAAATATTTATATGACGGTACTATTTCTTAAGTCTAAGATGCTGTTCATTAACTGATATAAGTTTTTGCTACCGCTTTACCACCAAAATCTACAAATTTAAATAAATTAAAACTCTCTGTTGAACGTAGTTTTCTGTAAGATGGTTTTGAATGTAAATTTTTAATTTCCTAGGCTTTAAAGACCGGTTCGTTGAGACAGTGGTTAATTTGCTCTTACAGGAGGTGGTGTCTCTATATCAGAACTATTTTTATATCTGTTTGCTTGTTGCGTTTAAATAGCTACATTAAAATGTGTTGGGTGTTTCAATTTTTTATTGAACACTGTTTTCTTTTTCATGTTAAGTTAATTCTCCCTTTTTTCATAATAAATTAATTCATCTTCTCACAAATGATAAGTATTTTAATACTAAAAAGAGAATAGAAATTTAAAGGGTGGTAAATGAAGCTATAATTTTAGTTCTCTAATCATTTGGTAAACGGTGAAAACAAATCTATACTGCTTTGCCGCAGTCCCTTTAGCAACAGTTTTTTTTTAAATCATTATTGGTGCCTGAAAGCGAAAAGAAATCGAAAAATATGCCCCTGCAAAGAACTTCAATGAGCTCAGTTCGTAAAGGCATATGATCTTATTAGGGGGTTTTGACATCAAAGGTTCAACAGTAACTAGAATCATGTCTCTAAATTAAGTATGATTCAGAGTCACGCTTGAATCAAAATCTAAAATACATATATCAAGCGCAAAATAACTACATACATCTCCAGAATTCATATTCAAATTGCAGTAAACCACCAGATGTCACAGATAGTACGTTACAATTACTATAGTGTAAGAAAGTGATATATAAGGATTAAAGGCAGATAAATCAAATTGTGTGTAAGTGCATTATAAGTCTTTTAGTGCAATAACCACATAGTTATGACACAAAGTACTCATTTCTAAGTCTATTTTTTGTGTGGTAGATTTATAGGCCTTTTGGAATGCGGCCGTACCCAGTTGGAAGCATCCGAGGAACTCGGGATCGCCCAGTGTGTCATTTTCAGGCTTTGGAAAAGATTTCAAGATAATGGTAATATGAGTGGACTTACAAGTTACCCCCGAGTTACAACATCGAATGAGGACCGGTATTTGACAGCTACTTTCAAATAAAAAGACAGTTCACAGCATCAGGCAGGCTTATTCCTCTCTCTTCAGCCAATGGTACGACAGTTTCAAGGCAGATAGTGAACACACGCTTAGGGCAGATTGGTCTATATGCTCGTAGGCCTTTCAGATGTGTTCCACTTACTGCAACTCATTGTCACTTGCAGTTAGTCTAGAGTAGAAACCATGCATTGTGGACATTGCAATAGTGGAATTGTGGGATGTTTTCCGGCGAGTCCGGGTTAAGTCGCAGTCTGATTCTCGCCGGACTTTCATATGGAGAGCGCCAGGTACCCTTTACAACCAAAAGAAGATCATTGAACAACACTGTTATGGTTGTTTAGAATTGCTCGCTTGGAAAGGAATTATTCTAGTCCTAGAACTAACCTGCATATTCAAATTGGAACCCCGACTGGCTAATAATTCTGGAACAACATGTACGTTTATTTCGGGGTGTCATGGGCTCAGAACTCACGTTTAGAGATGATAACAACCGTCCTCGCCATGCAAACATAGTTTACGAAGACCTTCGATCGGAGAATATCACCTATAGGGACTGGCCAGTATTATCGCCCGATTTAAATCCAGTATACCATGGGTTTGGCATGCTTGGCCGACGAGTAACAGCCCATCTAAAACCTCCTACATGTCTAACGGAACGGAGAGCATTGCTTGATAAGTGGTGTAATATTCCCCAAGATCAGATCGATAATTTGATACTCAACTTGCCTAAGCTTTGTACGAACTCTATTGCATCACCTGGGAGAGATACTATGTTTTTCCCATTGTACCAAGCATGTAATATTGGTTTTTGAAAATAGGATTAGTATTTTTTTTTTTTTTTGTAATTTGCTACAAGGAACAAAAAAAAATTATACTTTTTATTAATGATAACAAAAACATAGCATCCATTTTTGTGTTTTACCTTTTGTTTAATAAATAGTCTTTACGTATCAATTACAGTTGTTTGCTCGAGACTTTTTTTTCTTGATATTACACTATCCCTATTTCATGTGCATGAGTGTGTGTTTGTCATATCTTTGTGAAAGTAGATGCAGAGCATTCATAAATATGGTGCATTCTTCATGGTTGTTTTCATCTATTCTTTTAATGTTTGGAAATATCCCTTTTTTTCCTACGTTTGCTAAATTTGTAAACTTAATATAGTAATTTTTTATTGCATATAGAATTTTTTTATGTTTTATAGAATTGTTGAAATATTTCATACCCTATTTAAGATCTGAAGTAACCATTTTTCGTTAAGCTTATTTGATGAAAACCTTCTTGTATAATTCGATGTAGGTATTTCAAAATGTTACTAAAATTATAATTATAATATAAATACTATCACTTAGAAGAAATATTGAAAAAATCTTTTAAATATCTATATTAGCGATCACAATTCGAATAAAAAGCCAAGTAATTAGTGTGCTAATGTGAAATTAAAATGTTAAGCAATAATTTAACTCTGGGATGAGGTTTAATTTCATTGTCTATAGATTATTTAACTCATTTTTTGATTAGAATAAAGACAAATAAATATGATTTTTAGAATTGTCTTTATGACATTCGCATTTTAAATAGTTATATTGACTGCCCATTTTAAAGCAACAATAGGGATATTTTGGGATGACCTCGTGATTAAGAGCTCCTGTTAGGTGATGAGAATGACACCTGAACTGGCTAACCCTCTTCAAATTTCCACACCGCATCAACGGGTTCTGATTGACA
>JAOUZG010002851.1:9914330-9939673 GCA_026289955.1 Argiope argentata | reverse complement strand
CCTTGTGCAGAACCATGAAGTGGGAAGACAGACGTAAAAAACGAAGATAAATGCGTAAGTTTTTAAATTATGTTTTTGACGTGTAGGAGCGCACGTTTTGTTTAGGTCTGCTTCGGGGTAATTTTCCTTGTCATATCAAAAAAGTGCCTGCTTCTTTAGGCACAAACACTTAATCTTGTTTGCTAATGCTTCCTGTGCTCTCTGTTACGTTTAAAAAGACCCGGCTATTATTTGCCATCTAAAAAGATCTCTAAAATGTTTTTACTTCATTTCCGAAATATTGGAGAGCATTGTCTCGACGGTTTTTTAGTATGCTGCTTTCTATTTCTTTTTTTTGTGTGTGTGTCGCTAATTTAATTATACGGAAAGCAGAAGTCTAGAAAAGATGTCATGGCGAAAAAATACACATTTTTGATTTATTTAAGCATTAAAAAACTATTTACTTTTTTTTATTTTATGTAGTGCTGCTTCATTCCACTTTACATTCGAGAATGAATAATTAAATCTCACATGCTATTTTAGAAAATATTGTCTGAGAAATCACCTGAAAACACTATGGGTTAAAAAATAAAATTTTGCATTTTTTTTCTTTACAGATATTAAGGTAGCAAGGAAATCATATAATGATGTTTAAAAAGGAAAAAAAAACACAATTTAGATGAACAATGAATAATTTCTACATTTTCTACATCTCAATATTTATCTACCTATGGTTAAAGTGAGTATTTAAAAATGAAAGAATAAAATTGTACGAGAAAAGGTTTGGACATATTGGATTCTGTTTACTTTATCTAAATTAAATTCAGTTTATTATCTCAAATATATAAATTTAAATATTATATTAAATTCAATATGTCGAAATTATAAATACATTATTGGAACTGTTCTCTATAAAATTTTCTCATTAAAGTTCTTATTTAAACTTCCTGGGTATAAAATTTTGTATCTAGATCAAGGCTGCATATTTTGTGCATGGCATTGGTAAATGATAGCAACAAAAAATATTTTTTTGCAGAAAATCCAACAATTTTACTTGATCTAATCTATCTGGAGAATATATAACAGTAACCTCTTTTTACCAAAACTTTTACAGAAAATAATTGTTATTTTCCCAAAATCTTCTGTAGAATTTCTTTTTATAATCCATTGAGTTTATGAGTTACTATGCATCCAAAAGTGCAGACCAACAGATGCACAACCTTTCGAGGAATTCATATAAACCGTTTGATACCTATATTTTAGATTATAACTTATGTAAAATTTTTATTCCCGTAGGTTTTTGTATCTTATAATTATTTTTCTTATTTTTATTCCAAAGATCCAGGGAGACATCCAGCTTCTGAATGAATTCCTTTCAAAATTTGATAGGAATATTCAAATTCAATCATACTTTATATGCTAAATTTCACACACTAAACTCAAAGTTTTTGAGCTAAATATTCTCTTAAGACTGTTGAATTATTCATAAAAATATACAGTGGCAAGTTTTTAGCTTATTTAAGATTTTTTATATAAAATTACTTATAATTCTAACTTTCTGAGGTAAAAAAATTTAAATCGTTTTTTGTATACTTATGCTTTGACAAATATATATTTTTTATTATATTCACCAAAGCATTTAATATATGCATACTTATATGTGTAAAGTTTTACGTTATGGTTAATCTGTTTAATAGTTATTATTAATATTGCTGGAGAGAATTATTTAATTGATTCATATAAATAATAAGCAATCACATCCTCCTCAAAGCTTAAATATGGAGGGAGCATATTTTAACTTATATTTGTAGGAAGTTATTGATCCTGAATAAAAAAATTCAAATTAAAAGCGTTTAACCTAATTAATTATTTCCGCCATAATACCATTAAGAATCAAACTTTATGGAAGATTTTTATTTTTGCTCAAAACTAACATCAATGAAAACTCAAGTTTATTATTAAATAAAATCTTCAAAAACACAGATTATATTCTTGTTCCACTTCAATTTCAAGTATGTTAATGATCACATGAACTTCAAACTTAAGTCACTTTTGATATCAGCAAATGATAAAACAATGGTAACATGGTAACATATTCTCAAACCTCTTTTCCTGTGGCTTCATTGATTTTCCGTTTACACGACTCACCCCACTTTGTGAACTGCGCCCTCCACTTCAGTTTCCATCTCTGCTTCACTTTAAAGTGATCTTCGAAATGAAATAATTTCTTGCACGGGCGGGGGAATTACATCAAAAGCCGATCGAGGGGGAAATATATTAGTCCTCGCATTTGCCATCTTCGGAGGTAAAATGAATAAAGAAACCTGAGTAATTAAACATTAAATCTTCAACAGTCCCCAACGATCGGACCCTCTCACATGAATTATGCATAAAAGACAATCTTCGATTCCGAAATCCGGGAATACGGCATTCCGACTGTTCGCAGACTTATCTCATTCTATACACATGGGAATGCATCAATGGCAAAATAAAGATTTTTACTTCAGAGGACCTCCCGTTTGATCAATAGCCGAAGCAAGTGTCCATTCTTCGGTGCCTCTGGCAAATATCTTTTTTCCCCTTCCTTCTCTATCTCTAGAGGATGATAAAAAAAAGCAACAATAAGACTATTTCACCGCTGAGGACATTGGAATGAATACTTTATTCAACAAAGCTGTCCGTTGTTCACGAGGTTGGTTGCGATTATATAGAAAGGAACTCAAGTCTGTTTATTGAATTGTGTGAAGCCTTAACAAGACTTGTTCAAGAAACCATGTGTGGTTTTTTTGAGAACCTCGCCAAGAACGAGGATTCCTTTGAAGTAATTTTAAATAAATAGAAGAAATTTTTCAATTAATTTTAAAATCACACTGAAAATTATTTAAAAAATAATTCAGCTTGACATTATACATTATACTTATTACGTTTTTAAAATAAAGGATGTGTTGTTTAATATTTTACTTTTCTTATCACTTCAATCCAATTAGGGGAATCAAGTTTCCTGTTATTCGCAAGAATGTCTGTATTTTGGATTACAGGAAATATTCTCCAGTTTTAATTTGTTGAAAATTCATACAACTAACATAATTCCTACATCTTATAATTATGTTTCAATAAAAAAGATTTTGTATGAAGTAAATCAGGGATGCACAACCTTTGGCCCGCGGCCCAAAATTGGATCGCGTAGCCCTTGAAGTTGACCTGCAAATGTTGTTAATAAAATAAGATTAATATAAAATGAAATTAGACTTTTTCAAATAAAGAGGTGGGAAAATCAGATACGAAAATGATTCTACATAAGAATAAACAATTGAAAGTTGTTCATTATTTACTTTTTATTACGTGGCTTTTCAATCTGTTCCCTTCATGGCTACCTGCGAGTACGGGTTTTCGTATGAGAGAAGTTAGAAGACGTGAAAAAATTCCATACATGAAAATGCAATATGAGGGTCAAATTCAAAACTTTTGTAATGCATTTGATGATTACTTTTCAGATTTTGAAAAGTTCCAAACAAAAATTGATTAATTTTTTCTCGTTTTTCTGTTCACTTAAATCTAGTGGATGAGAGTAGAAAGTTAGCCTTAGTTGATTTACAGAATTCTGATTTCTAAAAATCAGTATAAAACAAACCGATATAAAATTTTATAAATACTTACCCGAGGAATTTTGGTGCTAAACGCATAATTGCAGCAACATTCGCAACTTTCTTTGGCAGCATTTACATCTGTGAGCAAACTTTATCACTAATGAATTTAAACAAATCAAAAATAAGAAATAGAATAGCAGATGAGAGAACCCATCTGCTATTCCATTTCTTATCTTGTTCTAAATATTGCCACAGCTAATCTTAAGCCCAATATAAAATCAATAACTTCAACTATTTAGTCCCAGCCATCTCATTAATTTTTGCTAATTTTGATTATTATTTTCTTTCTCAAAATTTAAATCGTGTTCTATGTATAATTACCAAAATATTTTCCTCTGTTATTCTATTTCAAGATTGCCACCTTCTCAGCAGAAATCCTTTTTATTTTGAAGGTAAAGTATTTCAATCATAAATATAATATTTGTGTTTCATTCATTCATTTATTTATCTCATAATGTATGCATGATCAAAATAAGTAATGTAATAATTGTAATTCATGCGTGTTGCTACCCCCCCCCCCCCTGTTTTCCAGTTTATAACATATTTTAACATTCACGAGCTGCTTTGGCCCTCGACATGATAATTTTTCATATTTTCAACCCTCATCCTGAAAAAGGTTGTGCATCCCTGAAGTAAATCTTTTTTTATATTTTAAAAACTGATATTCAAACTATACTGCAATTATAAACCAAAGAGAAATCATCAGAGAAATAAATGCTTAAGCGTTCAGAATTTCCACTTATTTTCATTAGAGATATATCATTATCTTATTTTCATAAAAGCCAATACTTTTTATTAAATCAAAAATATTATACGCAATTTTATCTGATAATTACTTATATGTTTTTAATTTGTACTGAATGTATCTATTTTCCTTAAAACTTATATAATAAATAGTCAATTTTTATTAATTTTGCTTGTTATATTGAAAATTCTTTTTAAATCATAAAATTAAAATCATAGAAATAAATTAGGAAAAAAAAGAGGTCTAAATGTGATCAAAATCAAGAGATCACATTTTTGATGGTATGGTATATTTTTATACTTTGTATAAAAATATATCAATGCAAGCAATCAATATATGCAAGAAACTAAAACCTATTAGTTATGACGACCAGCTAGTTCTCGAAAATATAACTATTTCTTTTTTGGTTAAAAAATATAGATTTAGGTATAAGTTTATATCCATAGTTCTTGCCAGGTATAATATCCATGCTATTTTAATTGCTAATTCGTATCTGTTTAATTTTTCTGTTAACTGTGTATAGGAATATCTCTATTGAAGACCAGATTTATGACATAATAATGTTATTAAAAATATAAATGCCCTGTTTAACTAACTTTTGAATTTCACGTTATTTTAACTTAGAAATATTTATTCGTTTTATAAGTAAAACATTTGTTAAAGAAAATCCTTTTTCTTGAGTTTTTAACAAAGGAAAAAAATCATGCTCTATAATGATTGATGATGAAATAAAAACCTTTTGAAGTGCTGTGTAATAGTGTAACTTATTATAAGAAAAAAAGGTGAGAAAGATATTTTTTAAAAAAATATTACGATTTGAAACCAAAATTCCCTGCAGTATAATTAAATTGATAAATTATTTTTTAAATATATTTTTAAAGTAAATTTGATTTTATTTGTTTATTTTTGAATATTATCGTTGAAAATGCGAAATTCGTTTTAATTATTTTAATGAATTAAAAAATATCACGGAAATAACATTTTTCAAATTTTTGATGTATATGTACCAAATTTTGCAATCATTAGTTTAATACCAACAAAAGCATACACTTTCTTTTTATTTTTATCATGGATTTAGGTATAATCGCACACACTCTCATTTTTATTATTATTATGGATTTAGGTATACTCTTTTCTTAAATTGAAGGAAATTCCTAATTACTTTCATTCCAAAGATCTATGTCTCTCTCTTTTACATATTATTCTGAATATATTTTAATAATATTGAAAGTTTTCTTTTATTCGTAATTTTTCTCAACTCCTAGAAATTTGAATAATCTTAAAAGATTAATTGTGAGGCTTATTTAACTTTTAGAAGCCACTGCAATGTATTTGAAGTAATGATACACCATACTAATAATAATATTTCTATAAATATAAATTCGTTGCTATTTAAATATCAAACAAAATTGAATTTCAATGACGAATAGAAAAAAAACTTCATTTCAGTCTGCTGTTAATCTTAGAACGAATAAGCGAATGAATACTTACATCTTTTATTAAATCTTTTCTTTGAGCTTTCTTCAACTAAAGAGTACTTTAATTGAACGTAAATGGATTAGCAACATAAATTAGATCTTAATAAGATTAGTGACTTACTTTAATTAGATTGGCTAATTCTTTGAAGAAAAGCGCCAGAACTCGTTTAACTTTTTAAGTATAAAATATCTAAGAAAAAATGGGAAGAATTTTTGTAATTTAAGGGAAGAAAAAAGATTAAGCAAGTATGTACCACACGCATAAAGAAAAAAAAACTTTCAAAAAAATTTGATATTAGAACAATAAGTTTTTCGCAATAAGGGAAATAGAACCTGAGAAAATATAAAGGAAATCATTAATGAAAAAATTACCAAGTCTTTCAAGTTCATGTAAAATCCAAGCAACTCTATATATTCTATTATAAATTCTAAATATTATTTTTTTATATATTCTTTGCTTTTCGCTTCAGAGTAAAATCTTACTTGACTGTTCATTGAAAATTCCATTTATGCATTTTGAAGCTGCAATAAGAAAGCAAAGTAAGACGAATTTCAGAGTTAAATTCAATCAGAAAAAAATATAAAGATTTCAACTTTGCTTTTTATGATCAAAAGAAATGTTAATAAGCAAATTTCACATCAAAACAAGACTAGACAGATTATTCCTTTTTTCCAGAGAGTTATATTACAGTATCCATGATATTATGTACTCCCTTCTATTTTAAAATTTCTAAGAAGTCATTTTCTTTCGAAAAAGACACCTCAATCTTACCTTCTAAATTATTGATAAAAATACAAGAAAAAGTATTGTTTTCCAAGAAAAGTTAATTAAAAAAGATCTGAGATAATATTATTAAAATTGTTTTATTACGGTATGTAGTCTTATTTAATTTTATTATGTTATTTCATGTTTTATTTTGTTAATTTAGGTTTCATTTTTTATTTCTTTATGTTCTAAACTTGTGTATCTATTTCTTAACAAAATATCTAAGAAATTTTTGGTTAAAAAACTAAGAGTATTTTATGGAACATTATGTTCAAAAAAGAAAATAAACTAAGTAATAGGGGACATTTTATCTTAAAACTATTATTAAATAAAAAGTACTTGTTTTACAATAAAATTTTTAAAATAAATTTCATTCAGCGTTTTACAGGATAGAAATTAAAAGAAAAGAGATTATCTTCACAAAATTTAAAAATTAGATCTCAAAAATAAATTTATATTTCTTAAAACTAGCATGTATTTTGACATATCTTTTAAATTATATATGGCAAATTTAAACAATTTTGCTCGGTACTTTTCTCTCTCAATGATATTGACTTGGGTTTATATATCTCTGTTTTCTTTTTATTATTGATATTAGTCTTACAATCTCTTAAACAACATTAATTGAATCTGATAGATCGTTACCTTAATAACAGTATTATCTTTACGTAGCATAATTAAATTTGCTATCGAAACCGTATGAATAAATTTCAAACTTTAATGTTGTTTCTAAAAGGATGCATCTTGAACATATTATTAAATCAGTTAATAATTTGAATAAATTTCAAACTTTAATGTTGTTCCTAATAGGATGTATCTTGAATATATCACTAAATCAAATTATAATTTATTAGTATAAAAACGAATACATACCAATAAAAAAGAATAAAATGAGGATTTTACTTGTGATTCCATGTCCAAACATTTTGTTTATATAATTAAGAATACAATATTTTATTCTGTAATGGGGAATTAAATGTTTCTGCATGGAAGTTATGGTTATAAAATCTAAATTTATAACATTTCTAAAAAAATGTAATTAACGATACCCGTTAGATATTAACTGCTAACAAACTAATTCTAAGCTATATATAAATGCTTCATAAATAAAATTATTTAAAGCATTGCCCTATAATTTATCCAATAAATGTAAGTACAAAATATAGTTAAAGGTTTTTTTAAAATTAGATATTAAAGGATATAATGGCAAACCAATTTTTTTTATTTCATAATTTTTGGAATTTTTGCTGACAAATATAAAACATGAGTTTAATTCCATATTCTAAATAAACACTAAGTATATATCTTCTTATTCAATATATGTTATTCATTAGTTAATTTAAGACATTTTTTAGCAAGCTATCATTTTTAGTTTGTGTTAATTTTTTTTCTGTATTAGAATCTATAAATCTATGTATAGTAGAATCAATAAATATCAGAATCTATGAATTCCCTATAAGGGATGTTTTAATCAAAATGAATATTACTCTTCCCTCACAGTACCTCAAATACTGTGAAACAAACAAAATACTGATAAAGCTGATTACGATTGATTGTCAAAAAATACTGATCAAGCTGATAACGATTGATTGTCAAAAAATACTGATCAAGCTGATTACGATTCATTGTCAAAAAATACTGATTAAGCTGATTGAGGGTTGATTGTCACAAAATACTAATAAAGCTAATTGTGAATTGATTGTCACAAAATTCTGATAAACCTAATTGTGGATTGATTGTCACAAAATACTGATAAAACTGTTGTGGATTTATTGTCATGAAATACTGATAAAGGTAATTCTGGATTGATTGTCACAAAATACTGATAAAGCTGGAATCATGCGGACATTGTATGCCTTCAAAGTGGCATTTAATCCTGGAAAGGCTCGGTCTGTCAGACCGCTAACTATGGACTTTCGATCCCTGCTATTAACTATACTACTTTTAGCTCAATCAAATGGGTTGACACTGTGCATGCATTTTTCGTGACCTTCAATAATTGTGAAATTTTTCAATCGGTTTCAGCAAATGTTTTGTTAGATAATTCAGCTTTATTTTCGTGAGAATAAGACTTAACAGAAGGCGCTAAAACATAGTCCTTGAAATGTCATAAAACCTACAGATTCTCTTTAGAAAGTAAAAATCCGGTGACTTTTAAATGAAATAGAAAGCAATTTGAGTAATAAGGATAATTGTACGGTCGCATTTTGATGATTTGGATACGTATGTTCAAATAGAATTAATTTTGTTAATGATAAATTATTTTTAAAAATTTCTAAAATATATTAATATATTAAGAGAAATATTTACTTAATTTATAGGCTGGTTTTTAATACTAGTATTTAATCCGCAAGTTTAAAATGCCTTCGAAAAAACCGATGTTGCCAATAAAAAAGGGTATGTTTTGCCCATTGTCATTTTTTACATATATTTGTTGAATTTTCCAATACATTGCTTTCTATATAACTTTATATACCGGAAAATTTAATATTATTAAAAATCATAAGTAATATGTCCTTTCAAGAATATTATTTCTTGCAACAGGTTATTTTTATAGGAAACGTATGCTCAAATGCAATTGCATTTTTCAATGATAATATATTTTAAAAGATTTATAAAACACATTTATATACAAATAAAAATGTATGCAAAATATATAGGCAGATTTTCATACTAATACTTCTATTAGAAAATTAAATTTGAATCTTAAGAAAATGTGGTCTCGTAGACAGTACCACTCCAGTTAAGGATTAAATTTAAAAATATTTAAATCATTCTGGAATATTGTGACCGTCCTAGAACTTACTACCCTTTCCTTCCATGAAATTTATGACCATCTCCTCCAAACATTGCTCTTACATCAATGAGTAACTTATTACATTTACATTTGAAACATCCCCCTCGAGTCTTACAGGTCGCCTCAAAGTGGTGTGGGGGTGTACCTGGGCAAAACGGGCGAAGGTGGTCCGGAGATTATTCGCCTTGTAGGCCACCCAAGACATGAAGGCCGTTCTACTGTGCTCAGCTGAGGCCTGTAAGCATTGGAGCTAAATTAATCTTCTACCTTAGGGTTGTAATGACTTGATCCTGGTCTATCAAATAAACTGGTAGCGTTTAAACACAAATGCTTTATTCACAGCTTATATACAATAAAAAAACAACTCCTAATCTAGGTTAATATGCTGGGAAATATTTGCATCTGGGTTAACAGTTCCACATTTAATACAAGGAAACTAACAGGCTGCCAGCGTATCCGGCTACTGCAGTAGTAGTTCATGGGATCTACCGATACATCAGGTAGATCTTTAATTTAAAGCTCGAAACTTCTCTCCAAATAAAAATCTCCTGCAGACCTCAAAATCACGAGGTATCTCTCCAATCGTTCTTCAGCTCAGCTCCTCTCCTCAGCTCATCAGCTCCTCATCTTCCTTTCAAAACCTTCCATTTTATCCTCGGTCAAACCACCTCACATTTTCACATTAGTACCCTGGAAATGCCACTCATCCAATAATTCTTCAGAAATATTCCTAGTGGTCACCAGTTGAGCGTGGGAATATTTGCTAATCATCCAACCTCGTAGCAGACACTTCACAATAAGGAAAGATTTACATTTGCAGGTTTTCACATGATTTCTTTCTTTAGAGGGCCGTAAAACGGACGTGTAGTTCATTATCTGGACTCTATTCAAGTCCAGATAGTCCCATTTAGGGGGAGAATCCTCCGTTTGCGGCAATCACAAAGGGAAAGTGCCACTAGGAAAGAAATCGTCTTACATCTGCGGAGATGTAGCAATTGTCAAACATGTGTCTCTCAGGAAGAAAGAGAAGTTTTACTATTTCTTTACAGGGTGCTCCAGATACCTGTATAAACAAAAGCTACTCTCATAATTCTCCGTGTGTTACGTCACGACACCATTATTCAATCATGCAATAAAGCGACCTCGCTGGATATTGCAAGTGTATACTGCTGAATATTGCCTGGAGGATGATCATTCTGATACTCTTTTGATGTTTGACTTCGCCAGGGTTCATGGGCTCATGGATATGATCTAGCAGCCACTAGATCATGAATGATTAGAAACAGCAGCACATTTGAAACATATTTTCTTCTTTTAGTTTACTAATTACCTGAGAAATAAGGTAAGCATGGAATCTGCTTATAGAAGAATTTCCACATCATTCTCAACTCTCTGGTAAGTCTGTCTGCTACGCCCTTCTTGTATCTAGCTCTGATAGGCTACTCACTAAAACGTAAATCATACATACAGTCATCAGAATAAATCCTCTAATCAGCAAAAAAAAATTGAATTTATATATAACAATGGCAAATACCTTACCCCTTGTTCCACGACTAAATGGTGACTGCAACTCTATTCGCATTATTTGCGGTATTTTGATATCTCTTTTTTAAAGAAAACAACAACTTATAATCATTATTTATATTGCATCGTCTGATCTTCATTCAATCTCAAAAACTTTCAAGTAAATTATCGATGTTTCAACTCAAATACTTTTGGATACTCAATCAGAGTAGCATCGCTTTGTTGTACTGATACCTTAGTGTTCATATAACATGTGAATGTTAGGGTATCAGTTTACTTCCTTGTTTTGTTTTCCCTGTAATCAGTTTAATCCTCCGAGCATATATTATGTAAATTTTCTATTTCCACCTTTTCCTTGTAAGTTCTTCATGCAACGCTTCTTAAGATTGTAATTATTCTTATGTTATGAAGTGTTCCATTTCCTTTTGAATTGAAAATTTTCTTTAATGTGACCTGTAACCTATTATGCCCTTAAGGTATTTTAATTAGAGCATCTTTAGGTCCGGAAGTTAATAACTTTAAGTTCAAATGTTTTTCGAGACATTTCTTAAATTTGTAAAGTAAAATAATTGAAGAAAGGGTAGACAAGGTCACTGAAATATAAATTATTTTTCAACCTTGTCAGAGACCATATGGGAAATTTAATAGGAATGTCAAAGGGAAATTTCATCTAGCAAAAAAAAACAAAAAAAAATGACACTCAATTACATTTGCCAATTGCAAACATCTCATGAGGAAAACTCTAGGGAAAATGCATATTGATACAAAAAAAAACACATCACATATTAAATTATGAAGCTATAAAAAACGCTTAAAATGCAGTAAATATTCGATTTTTAACATTAGGTTTGAACTAAAGATAAGAGCTTTGGCAAAATGT
Organism: Argiope argentata; assembly: GCA_026289955.1. NCBI lineage: Eukaryota > Metazoa > Arthropoda > Arachnida > Araneae > Araneidae > Argiope > Argiope argentata. Next base: position 9,927,857 of record JAOUZG010002851.1, on the reverse strand, counting down.
CCCTAATAGAAAAATGTAATGATAGTCATTCTTATTTCTACCATGATAAGAATTTCTTCTCCACCTGAGTCTGTACTCTTGCCATTGTACACATTCTTTGTCCCCTGATTTATAAATTCGAATTCAGCGCAACACTGACGTTTATCAAAGGAACAAATTTTGATGTACAAAAAATATACTATGTCAGCGTATAATTACTGAGTTAAAAATCTTTATAAATTTGGTAAACAGCAACGTGTTTAAAATGTTAATAGTTTGTTCTACCCTATATGGAATTATTCCATCTCTCCTGCCCATCCTAATCATTAGTTTCTTTAGTCTCATTTCTGGATGATAATTTTTTGGTTTCTAATTTTTAATTTTCCTGGGCCATTGAATATACCTTTTCATATTCAATATACATTTTATATGGCTACATCCTGGCACTGGGGGAGCACGAATTACCCTTCACCTGGACGCTCTGGATTCGAGTCGGTTCGGGCATTGTGGTTCTCCGTCTGTTCTCTCTGTGATTTCTGTATATAGTGTGTTGTATAATTTATGTAAACTCGTGTGGTGCACGGGGCTTTTCGAAATGCTCAATACTATACAGGGTGTCCCAAAAGGTCGTTTACAAATTTAACATGCTGGTCTGTTATAGCAAGATAAACAAGATTTACATAGGGACTTTTGCCCGAAAATTCAAACTGCGACCGTAATAAGTGCAGGTTTGGATAAGGAGAAAAAAATGATATCGCCAGCGGTGTTAATATGATTTGTATTATAAAACATCATTACATCACAGCAAATGTTCAAAATTCTTTCCATTCCCCAAAATGCACGTTTTACAACGTCGGCGCATGGATTCACGCACCCGTTCTAATTGGCCAGGAGGTTCAGGAACACCGCTGCCGCTTTCGTGATCCTGGTGATAAGATCCCTGTCCGATGTTACGGGTGTTTCGTATATAATGGACTTCACGTGTCCCCACAAGTAGAAATCCAGGGGAGTCAGATAGGGGGAACGCGGCAGCCAATGACTGGTTCGCCTCTACCGATCCAGCGATTAGTATGTCCTATCGAGGTATTCTCGAACATCGTAGAGAATACCTCGTAGAATTTTATCGTAGCTAAAGAGGGCAGGAGCCTTATCATGCTGAAAGTAGATTTTTTGGCGTTTAGCTGAACATCATCCATCAGATCCGGCAAAACTCTTTCTAAAAGATGCGATATGTATTTATGTCGAGGCTTTCAGGCAGAAGGTAAGGGCCAATCAACATGTCACCGATAATACCAGCCCAAACGATTGTCGCCTGAATTGATTGTTTTTCCCACTCTCCCGTTTTCGTGCAATTATCACCTTCTAGCGGTCGCAGTTTGAATTTTTGGACACAAGATCCTATGTAAATCCTATTTCTCATGATATGACAGACCAGCATGTTAAGTTTGTAAACGACCTTTTGGGACACCCTGTATATAAACCTTATGATCTCTGATCAAGATCATTTCAGCAGCCTCTTCGTTTATTTCCAATATTGTTCTTTTTGTTTCACCAACGGAGTAGTCTCTGAAGCTATATATATCTAGTTACATCCCCTAAGGAATACATTTCGAAAACAAGATGTGCATCCCCTCCATCCTTCCGATCCATTTCTTTCGACAATAATGAATAATAAGATTAATCGATCTCCATAATTTTATCGACTTCAGCTTTCTCCACCAAACACTAAATTTATGCCATATTAAATTATGCTTAAGCTCACGAGGAAAATCTAATATGTTGATTTTCTTAAAATCAATATCTGGGATTAACCCTTAAAGGCTAAAGGATCCGTGAAAGGCATCTACTCAATTTTAATTAAATTCAGATGTTTACCCCAATGATATCTTCAGTTATTTAACGAATTAGTCGGATTTCAACTCCCAAATACAGTCTGCTATCAAATAAACTCTGTTTCCTATTAAAGCTTTCGATTATATTTATAGTTGGTGTTGATCAAACCATTTTGCTTTAATATATCTAAGAATATATCGTATTCTATTCTGGTAATGTTCTGCAGTCCTGGGAGTTTCGAAATATTTTCTAATTATTTACCCGTAATTTCCCAGCTATCAAAACGTAATTTATTTACCTTTTCTAAATAGGAAATTCGATTAAGTTATTTATAAATTAAATAACAAGTTCCGAATGTCGTTGAATTTAAAATCAACAGCTGTAATTGAATGTAAAAATTAGGATATTAAAGCGTTTTCAGCTCAAATATGTGATTTGAAGATACAAATTTTAAAAAAAATAAAACACTAAGCTGAAATAGATAGCATTATAATTATTATACTATTATGGAGAATATTTTTTAAACCAAATTGTGATATTTAAATTATATATTTTGTTAATTTAAAATGAATTTTTACACTTCTAGTACATAAATCGTACATAATTTAAATTATTTATTTTTTACTTATAGAAAATTTCATACATCAAATTCCTGCAATAAAACTGATTAAAATTAAGTTTCTAAGAAAGAAGAAATATTACTCTTCATAATGATGCATTAAATTAAAATTGCGTCAGTTTATAGTATCCAAAAGCATCAATTATGATTTCATTTTGCTCACAAATAAAAAAATGAATCAAAAACGAAGTTCTTCTTTCAAATCAAACTGTCTTCTAACTTTATTGCAGTTATTACTGTTTAGTAGCAAAATATCAAGTAGGAAAATGTTGTAAAGAGTAGTAGTCGAAAATATTTTAACAGAACACCAGGTAGGCTATTTTCTCTTTGAATTTGCGGGCATAAATCTATTTTCTTCAACAATTTTCGATTTTTTTATTACTTTCAGGTTAATTAGCTACTAATTATTTTTATAAAGATTTCCTATAAGGGAAATATTAAAATTTAATAGATATGTTTAATTAAATTTTCACATAGAAGTTTAATATAAAAATAAAGTATTGGAACAATCTTATAATAAAAACATAAATTATTGCATTTCTGTATGAATGTATGCTCTACGCTTCTGCCTAAACGATCAGGACGATTTCTCTCAAATTTTGTTTTCTTAATGTATAAAACAAAGACAAGAATATTATAAATTTTCAGTCCAAGAAATATTTACATGTTAATTAATAAAAAAATTAATCACAATTTCGCATCTTTTACACAATGATTTCAGGAAATATATTCCTAAGAAATATTTTTAAACATTTGATTCCTTTCCATATTATTATAGTGTGAGAACATGATGTTTTTTCTGATAGGGGTTTTTGAATAATTTGAGCTTGAAATCGTGTAGGCAATTAACAAAGCAGAAATGGCAATAGTCATCAGCATCTTTTAATTGGATACATTTTTTATCAGCTTTTATCAGTATTGCATTGTTTTTATGTATGCTTTTTTTGAAATTAGTTGCGTTTTTTGAAAAGTTGATTTGCTTTTACCAGTATTGATTTTTAAAATTTGTTTAAACTGCTTAATGACTTAAATTAATTAAGAAAAAACAGTGACTTAAAAATAATAATATTTTCACATCATAACTTGAGTTTGAGACCGTAGATTTCCTTTTCCTTCTTTGTTATTATTTTCTATTCGTTAAATCGTCTTAATATTCAATCTACAAGTCTGTGTTCCTGCCTTATATCAATATATGTTTGAAAATATAAATTCATTTTATAAATGTTTGATGCTTAAATACAGAATTATTAGTATTTTTATATTTCTAAGTTCAAAAAAATCTACAAAATTACCATAACCAAATAAATCAAAATTTTCAATTTGACATTTTTTTGTTAATTCTTTAAAAAATATATTAAAGTTAATATTAATTTTGAAATATTCTACCGCTAAGTTTTTAGCCTATATTTTTTAAAATCTTCTATAAATTTTTTTTTGTTTTCGCGGAGTGATTTAATAATGTATAAAAACAGAAACCAGATAGTCTTTCAAAAGGAGGCAAGAAAAACAAAAATCTTCAGACCAAACGAAACAGCTGTTCGATTACCTCAACAGTTTTAAACTTCAAAATTAACCAATACTTTTACTTTTTCTTAGCAAAATAATAAAAAAATTTCAGAAAAAAACAATACGGATTTAAATTATTTATCTTTACAAAAATATCAATTCTTTCCATTTTTTTACTGATATATTTATAAGATTCCCTGATTGATTCCCTTCCCTGATTGGGAAATATTAAAGTTTCAAACTAAGCTACACCATATTTTTAAAAAAAGTTTCCTTTTTATTTAAATACATATCTTGAAAATTGTATGGGTGTATAATATAATATATTTTATATAGAGATATCTTTTACGTTAAAAATGTTTTACAAGAAATATTATTTCATCCTAATAAGATTGGGTATATAAACTATTATATAAACATGGTATCTCCAAGTATGGTATATGCATACTGGTTGCACAACATCGCCATTTCCTTTCCTAGCTGTATATTATATTATTGTCCTGCGAGAACAAGATTTGGGCTTGAGGTTTTTGATGCCTCAAAACGAGTAGGCAACAAAATTTCGATTTATCACTTATGAGGCACCAAAATTTTCGCTTTTAGGGTTATTAGAATATATGCAAAAAAATATCACATTTGGAGACAGACAACTAAATTTAGAAATCGATTTCCGAATTATCCATTCTCGTAATTCTTACGAATTATCTTAATTAATTTACGTCATTAAACAGTTTAAATCGGTTTGAAACAATCATAAGACTATTAGATTACGCAATTCCTGATGTTTTTTCCCCCGTCTTAAAATCTGTCGAACTACAATACTTTGTGTGATAGGTAGAAAAATTAAAAATGAATGCTTTGTGTGTGTGTGTGTGTGTGTGTGTGTGTGTGTGTGTGTGTGTGTGTGTGTGTGTGTGTGTGTGTGTGTGTGTGTGTAGAGAGAGAGAGAGAGAGGGGGGGGATAGAGATTGATTGAGAAGTTTCGTGATTGTTTCAAACCTTTTTAAACTGGTTAATCATTTAAATTCATTAAGGAATAATGACATTAGAAATGTCTCATGGGTATAACTACACGTGAACACTGGAAATTATTTTACCAATGAAAATTTCTTCTTCAGAATTTCTGCATGTTTTAAAAGGCCTTTTTTATCTATTTAACTACAATTTCATATAATCATTTTCTATATAGTTTTTGAGTTTCAATAACCTGGTGGTAAGGTCCCGTCTTCAGTTTAGAGCCCCAATTCTTCCGAAGAACTTAGTGTAAGCGAGTTCGGCGTTCACTAAGTCCGTCGAGGTCAAGCATTCACCCGTTGTTAAGAGCGTTGCGGGAGCTTGGAGAGGAGTAGGGAAACTTACTCGTCATCTGACTGAAGTTAAAAATCCCGAGGTCTGCCCCAAAATTGTCACAGTGTTGCTTTAAAACAGAGCTTTAATGTAATTAAACCAAACTGGTCACTATATCTTGGATTATTTGGCTTTAACTTTTTATTTCTTCTAATTTAAAAAAAAATATTTAACATGAAACCAAAATAATGACATTCAGTACATTCGAAACTTAAATTTGGTTTTAATTTCATAATCTGTAGCTTACGTTATACAAATGTTATTTTTTATTCATCCATATTGATAAGATTCCGGAGTTTATTATTTATAAAGGATGCAGGTTAAAGATTTCTTACGTACACATCTTGATGTATCGTCTCAAAAGGGATTATAGACCTCCACAATTCTTCTTTCTTGTAAGATTCCGTTTCTATAACTCTTCCCAGCGCGAGCAGACCACATTTCCTCCAAAAGTTTCAAATATCCTCCTGATATTCAGCCGCAAATCAATCACCCGAGTGCGAAGAGCAACTGTAAGGGATTACGGCCATATTTCAAGTGTCAGTCTCCGCGTCGGAGGACTCTTTTCATGGCGAACTTACTTCACAGTCGTGGAGGAAGGGAAATATGAAATCTGCTTCTGCAGCTTTTCTGGAATTCTGCTTAGTATTTAGGATATCTGCTTAGAGGATTTCCTTTTCTGGCATAGACAAATGAGAGATAAATGAATTCAAGGGGAAATTGCGGGATCTTTGGTGAAAAATTATCCTGTGACTTGGAATGCGAATGCATATTTTAAGAGAAAGGACTGCGATTCAGTGGGACGTATTTAATTTGTCCGTTTAAGCTTATGCGACTTTAAAGTAGTGGTACAGAGACATCAAAGAATGCAAATGTATTTCAAATCCAGTTGCTTCATATTGGAAATTTAAAAGAAATATTATGAAATTATATGTATTTTAATATCAATTATAACTCTTTAAGTTATATCATAGTTGAAATACAGGAACTGAAGGTAGAAGATTAAATTAGTATAATTTATCTATAAGTTACTAAACAACTTATAGACCAAAGTATGTTCTATAGCAAATGCTTCACCATGTTTCAGGCGTTTAATACAGTTACTTCTAAAAACGTATAACATTGGATCCGTTTTCCTTAAACTCTTCTAAAAGTATAGATTTCGTCTGTATAGGGTGTTTTAAAGTTTGGCCGACAAATTCAGAGAGTCTGTGTTGTGACTAAGGGCACTTGCCATAGACAAGCCTCCGCTGATACTATGAGCAGATTTTAAGCCTAAGAAATGCGTCTCTTTGTTGTAACAAGTAACGCCATATAAGGTCAAGAGTACGACTTAGCTACATACAAGTCACAACCCTTTTTAGGGGGTGGACAACATTCATGCAAATTCATTGATACATCTCAGATCGTAATTTAGACTTGGAACATAAAACGATCACTTCTGAATGAACACCTCCAGTGATACTACTCTCGACACAGAGGACTTTGCCACCACGGATTTAACGAGCACCAGTTGCCATACACTCGGATTCAGAGAGCTCATAGTAGGCATTAAGGGAATAAAAGAAAACATGGATTATGACAAGGGGATTATGCAAAATAGGGTCCTAAGCGACCTTTAGTACATGAAAATATCAAAAACAACAGAAACTCCAAAGTCTTTGAAACTGTAAACAAGTTAATTAAAAAACAACAAATGATGTTTCAGCTACGAATTTTCTTTTAAGTGCATATTCTGAAAGGTTATTTTTCATGTAGGTAACATGTCGACTTGATGATCAAGGGTATCGTAAATTATTGAAACCGATAAAGTAATTTATAGCAATTATCTGCAAAAAATTAAAACTTGAAGAAAAATAAAAGCTTCAAAATGTAAGAAATTTTCTGCTCAATAATTTTATATAAACTTGCTGTATGAGAACTGAAGAGGGTTTAAGATATTCAAGAAAACCCAAAATATTCGTTAAGAAACATCGGTACATCGGTGCCAAGAATGCTGTCACATGATGATGTCGTGTCCGCATTTTACCACGGAATGAGGGGTGCAGTAGCTTCTAAGGATATGGACCCCCGAGGGCAGACATCTGACTTCTAGCTCATACAAAAATGAAACACACACCCACGCGCTTGCCCAACCCTTTTTTACAGAGGGCACATTCACACATCTCACTGTAGAACAACCCTGCCCAAACCGGGACTCGAACCCGGGATTCACAGAAAACAAAGAAAACGTGTATCTCTGAGCCAGAAATCCGGCGGAGTTCTCAAATTCAAAAGATATATTGAAAGTGGTGATAGTAGGCATTAAGGAGATAAAAATTCTATAAAACTTAAGGTCGCATTTGGTATTTATTCCAAAAAAATCGAAAAAACAGATATCGAAAAAAATGAGTCTGGTGTAGAGAATAGCCCTGTGAATGTAAGTATTAGTAACAAGGTAATCGAGAAGAAGAAGACATTTCACATGTAAATGTTTCATGCATTAAAAAAAATTAAAGTAGCAATGCAGTATTCATTAATGAGGATTACAGAATTGATGGTCGTTAAATCTCATCTGCAAACAACATATCAGATTTCCCGAATGCAAGTTTAAATATGATGGTGCACCATCTTGCATTAACCAATTGTTATATCTTGATGCAGAATCACAAATTTATTTCGCCAAACGTTAAAATCATTGAGCTTAATATGGTTTAGAACATTGTTAGCTATAGTCAAATGAAAATAAAACTCGGTAATCTTGTGGTTTTATGAGTCTAAAACTAAATATTATATCTCCGTATCAACAGTTAATGAACTACTAAAACTTACAATACATGGTAATATTAAGTTACAGATAACAATAACAATAACAATTACAATTAATACTGATGATTATTTGTAAAAAATTAATTTAGAAAGAACCAAAAACGACGCAATTGAAACCCTAAAAAACTAATGATTCTGTAACTCGCTTATTACCTGAACCGAAATGACATTTAATTAATTACGACTGATGATCAGCACCATTTGACTTCATACTTGATGATTCTAGATCTGGTCTTATATTAATAAAAAAATAACATTTCACATTTCAAAATGTGAACGAATTTTTGCATGTAAAATTCCTTTAATAAGTATAAAAAATGTAAAGAACTATTATATTGCTAAACCTTTATCTTCCCTTTAAGAAGTTTAATTTTCCAAGAAAAGTCTTCCCAGGTTTAAAAAAATAAACTCTGCTTTCCCTATATGCATAGTAAATTGCATTAGACTTAGTATGAATAGGTGAAAAGAAGTATATCTAAAAAGCAGAAATATTTTCCCTTCAAAGGACGAAAGAACAACAAGTATTGGCCTAACAGCAAGAGGTAATGTCAGTTTATTGATCTTCTCTGAGCTGTGGAGCATACACTTGGCCATTTTTTTTGATAAAATATTTTACAGAACTTAAATTACTATAAAAAAGAAAAAATTCTTCAAAAAGCTTTTTAAAATATTTTAAAAGTCATTTTTTATTAGTCTTTTCAGAGATATTGACAAAAAATAGGTGAAATGAGGCCAAATGTGATTTTCAGGTAATTGAAATCTGGCTTTAAAAGTTTTTTTCAGGTTTTGTTATTTTATCTTTCAGAGCATATATTCTTTAAAAAGAGTAGCTTTAGGTAAAGCAGATAGTTTTGTAAATTATGAAGCATAATTTCAGATTTTGAAATTTTACAGAAGAATATGAAATTAGCATAAAACCTTGATTACGTTTTCAAAAAGTCGTCATAGAAATTTGTTAATTCATTTCAAAACACTCAGCTCTTCATTCAGGTAATCTATTTTTAAATAAATTCTGTCTTCATTCGCCATATAAACTACCATTAATTTCTTAATGTATTCCTTGGCTTAATAAAATGAAATTCACCCTATGGTAATAATGTCTAGACAGCCAAAGAAAACATCACTTAACTATATCAATGAGATGGATGTTCAGTAATAACTTTAGGGCACACATTCTGAAATTCAAAATATACCATTATTACCTATCATATATCTATAAAAGGTATTTTTATTAGAAACATTTTTGATGATTAAAATATAATGTATGGAAAAATAATGAAATTCAGCATCTAATTACTCTAAACGTATGTCTTGCTTCATATATTATTACAAATTTCAAAAATTCTTGATTTAAAAAAAGTAAAGTTTGGAAATAATCTAGAATTGCGCGAAGATGATAAGATAGGCATTGGTTTATATATATATATATATATATATATATCACAAAAAAACGCTAAAGTTTTCATACAAATCTGTGTTTTATCAACTCTATCGTCTTATACAGCGTCTTTCGTATTCAGTAGTCTGCTACTGTTAGCATTCACCATTCTGCCAGGAAAAACAAAGTCAAACGAAAAAAAACAATAACGTTTTATACTAATCAACGTTTTAGATCTATAGTTTTATAGAAAGCGATAAACAACTCCTATAACATCATCATCCTTCTCTATCAGTAACATGCGAATGTTAGCATTCGTTAATCTGCCAAGAATGAATTCGAACAAAACGTAGTGTAACCGAAAAAAAACACTAATGTTTCATCAAATATATCGTTTTATACGATATATTTGATATAAGCAATAACCAACCGATATAAGTATATGTAATATAACCGATATAAGCAAGATATATAATATAACCGATATAAGCAAGATATATAATATAACTTATATAAGTATATATAATATAACCGATATAAGCAAGATATATAATATAACCTATATAAGTATATATAATATGACCGATATAAGCAAGATATATAATATAACCTATATAAGTATATATAATATGACCGATATAAGCAAGATATATAATATAACCGATATAAGCAATAACCAACTGACCGTAAATGGAATCATCCTTCGCTTTCTGTAGTATGCTATTGTTAACAATTTTCATTCTGCCAGGAATGAATGCTTACAAAAGTCAAACAAAAAATACTTGAAATCAATAAAAAAACGCCCACTAAATTTTATCAAATGTATCGTTTTACACAAATCAATAAACAATTGGCTGGAAATGGATTTATTTGCTCACTGTAAGATGGCTGGATGGAACAAAATTCGTCATTCTAGCAATTAATGATGAATGTTATTATAACCAGAATGAATATTATTATGTTTACTAAAATAGAGCGCAACCACCTTCTTTTATTGATTAGGATACTGGTAACAGAACGAAAGTTTTCAGCAAACGGAAGGTTAGTGGATAACAGGGTCGTCTACGGAATGAAGTCCATCCTGGAATAATGAGTGTGTCTATGATGTGATGATGTTCATGTGGATTAGCAACCGACACACCAACAAATAATCACAATGATTTAGAGACTGAGAGAAAAACAGGTATTCCGAAATCGTCGATTCAACATGGTCGCAAAAGGATGATGCGAGCATGGTCAGCATGACTCTGAGGTAAAGTATGCGCTTTCAACGCACAAGATCAAGAGTTCGATTTTTAGCAAAGTCGCATTAATTTAGACGTTGACTTTAATTTGAATTTCTTATAATCAATTTGCTAATTTTCTAGAAGCTTTTAAAACGTTTGATGCTTCTAGATTATTCTATGAAGTCATAAATTCTGAGTCCCACAAGCGATGGAACGATTTCTTCGCCTGTATGTTGCCTGGAGCTATAGTCTATGTATTTTCTGTAGGTGGTTCAAGGTAACATTTTCTACCTCGTTACTCATTGTCTGCCTAGGAGCGCTAACGCAAAAAAACAATGTCTTTTTTTAATACAGCTGTTCAGGTATTCTATAGTTTTCTGCTTTATACTTTTCTCAAGTTTGTTATAGTTTGTTTGGGATTGTGAAATTCATTTACGCTCGCTTTTTAGATTTGAGTGATACTATTGTCTCCTTCAACGTTGCTAGTCAGACAACCTGTAACGAGATAGAAAATGTGATTTTGAAACGTCTACTGAAAATACACAGACATAAATTTCCTATAGTGTATTGTATGATGCTGTATTTAAAATGTATAATAGTTTCTGATAAACTTATACAATACACACAAAGACATGGCATATAATGGCTTCATGTTTATTTACAACGTTACAATCGTCACGCTGCCACTCAAGCATTCAAAAATAATTATAGTTTTGATCTATATTACATCATTCTAGGATATATTGAGTGCTACATAAGGTTAGATTGTGACATGTTATTCTTTGGATCTTTGTGACAAATATATTCTAAACTAAGATGTACTCTTGGCCCTAGTTGGTACTACTTAAAACCAGAGACTCACACTAATTTTAAAATTCCTGTCTGCTTCAGTGAACTTGTCCAATGCAAATGTCATTATGAACAATGACTACAACATGCAAATATTTAAATTTAAAAATAATTGAAATATGTTTTTTCGAATCCCATGTTGTCATGTAAGAGCATTATTGCTTTTTAAGTCAATATTTGTTTTAATTAATTTAAGTCATCAACCAATTTATACAGGTTTGAAACCAACATGTGACTATTACCATACGCATGAGTCGATATATCGAGAATCAGGTACATAGCCAAAACTTGTGCCAAGTTATAGCATTTTGTTAGTGATAAGTCGTCAAACGTGAAAACCATCTGCATTATTTTTAATATCCCTTAAAGTGAAAAATTGATGTCCCAAATACATTAAATCTCCAATTTATTGTCTAACCGAAACAACATCATGTCCTGATATGATAATAATTCTTTTGCTACCGAATACTTTATTATAAGTAAAGTGTTACATTTAAAATGTATACTGTCGTACTCTTGATATACTAATCGTTCTCTAGATGGCGCTACTTGTAAAACAAAGAGAAGCATTTCTTAGGCTTAAATCATCTGCTGATTATATAAGCCAAGGCTTGTCGAAGGCAAGTGCCATTAGTCAGAGCAACACAACGCAACAATAAAATGTATACTGACGTATCTGAAATGTCTTGAATCAAGTTTTACAAGTACAGGAGGATACTATATATTATTATATATTATTAACCGTTGCTTTATGTTTCTTTTTTTACCGTTTAGTAAGAGAAACAGAAGCGATTGTTTTCTAATATTTTATCTGAGAATGAATTCAAGCACCTAATATCAGATTTAAAAAAAATTAATGTACTAAAAACATTTAAATTAACGTAAGATGCAAACAAGGGATGAAATAAACAGAGTAATTGAGAATATTAAATAGAAAATATATAAATCTATCTTCTATACTCTTGCTAAATTCGAACTAAAAATTGAAAGCTTATCCCTTTCCAATTTTTATTGAAATGCAGGTTTCAAATGTTAGAAAACTACTTTAAAATTAAGTACTGGTTTAGAATTACTACGTTAAAAGTTTAGTTAGAATTTTATTTGGCTTTTCCGTCTTGGATTTCGAATTTAACGAGAATTTTCTCCGGACAGAACTTTTTCCCTAAATCAACACTTCTTGCAATAAATCAAAGTGCAGAGCGTGGAATATTCAGTTAATGACTCTGAAAACCGAGCATCGTTTTCATTTTTTTACTAACAGAATATCTTATTTTTTTAAAAGTGAATGCAGACATTTTAAATATGTATTCAATAAACATCTTTCTCAGAACATTGAAAAAAATTATTTAAATGTTAAATCATATTTGGTTGACTGCGATCGGAATTGTGAAGTTTAAACAAAATATTTAATATTAATTGGTTCTAGTGACCAACTGATTTGTCATATTGTTTATATTTTATTTCAGATAAATAGTTTAGTTAGTAAATTTCACGAGAATGATTTAGCCAAATTTTCTGGTATTAAAGCCATGTTATTGTAATTTATTTAAGTTCTATGTATTCAGTAAATTAACCCTTCCAATTGAGTTGCTTACAACAATAGAAAAAGATATATCAAGATCACATGGATAATAAAAAGAATAAAATAGTTTAGATTTCAGGGCAACAATGGAATTTCTTGTTGGAAATCAGACAAAAAATTATTTTTAACAATGTAAAATTATGAAGTTTTTATTTGAGCAATAATATTTTCGGTAATTATCACAGAATAATATCGAAATTCAGTATTATTTTTAATTTATAAAATTCTTAATGAAATTGAATATATATATATATATATATATATATATATATATAACTCTGAAATGCATTTTCTTATCTTCTAAAGTATACTTATGCCAAACTTCGTAGCAGTAGATTAAACGTTCTGGGTCTGTAGAGTATAACAACTCACATAATCACTTTATATTGATTATAAATAA
>JAOUZG010002851.1:9872009-9889018 GCA_026289955.1 Argiope argentata | reverse complement strand
AATGTGATTTCTTGGTACTTTTATCATCCTCAAAGACTCTTCCTTGCTTTTCATCGATAACAACTATTTCAGTGCTTTGTCCAGGAACCTGTTGATCAGAATTATCCTCTTCAGTAGCATATTCGTCATCATTTTCAGAATCATCATCGTTTGAAGTGTGTCTGTTTGCCTCAGAAAGCGATTCTATGTCTTGTAGGAAAATAAGCAGGCAAGCAAAGGAAATAAAAGAGCCAAGCTAAAATATAAAAACATTGAAGGAATTGAAATTAACAATAATAACTATCAATACATTAGCATCATTAATAATTGTGGTATAAATTAGAGATATTTAAACGTGCAATGGTTCATCTATTTCATCAATAACGTTTTCATTTAAATACCTAAAATATATGGCATATTATTATAAAGACAAACTTTCTATCAAATTCTTTAAGACAATGTATAGAAGCAACATTATTGTCATAAAAAATCGAAACTTATGAACAATTCATCCAAAGAAAGCCTAAAAGCATCGCTATTTCATTCTTAAAGTTTTATAATATCTATACCACACCGATTTGACTGTGGGCTAAATTTGGCGAAAAAGAATTAATGTAAAATCCTATGTTATTTAATTTATTTAATTCTATTTCTTTTGAAATATTATAAATGATCAGTTTCCTGCCCAAAGAAAATTATTACTCAATAAATCAACTGTCATATAATTTTTATACTAATAAGATAGTATGAATATCATTTGTTCAGTTCGGAAGATTAAGAATCTTGAATTCAAGAGCTCCGTGACACATTTTTCAAATCAAAAATCAAACATTTTTTTTACTGTAATACTTCTTGTATTATGATTTTTTTTTAAAAAAAATATTCATGGATTTATCAAAAGCTCGTTTAAAAATAAAATGGATTGCAGAAAATTCTGGCATATGCTATTATTTATGTATGATATATTACTCATTTAAATATATTCGGGATATATTATGAATAATTAGTTTTTAATTGCAATTAAAATCATAAAAAAATGTATGGAACTATTTTAATTAATTTGAGCCGAATATATGAAAAATTGCATTTCAATATGTATTTACTTAATTCAAATTTACTTTAGCGAAGTTAACAAATAAGAATTTAGCTTAAAAGAAATATCTGTTTATCGAAATTTGATCTTTATGTAGATATCCCGTAGTTTTTGTATTCAACTTTTTTTGTTCTTTTTTTTCTATTTTTTAATAATGAATGATGATAATTTCCTTTTTAACTCAGTGTTGATATAATTTTTTTCCTAATGATTTTAAGGGAAAAAATATTTAAACAGCTTACACAACCTTTCAATACATAATGAGTAAAAATGCTTTAATTAAATATTTGATACTGATTTTAAACTTAAATAAATGTAAATTCACCTCATGATTGACTTTTAAAGAATTTAATGACATTTTCTTTTAGAATTTTGTTGCATTATTTATTATAACAAAAAAGTATTAAAATGCATACCTTTTTTATACATTTATGCAAATAATTACCAAAAAATGTAAACAGATCTTATCATTTATTTCACTGCAATCAATAACTTTAATTTATATAATTACATAATAATGTTATTTTACAAGCGAAACAAATTAAAGTCAATATTTAGTACTTTTGAGACTGTTCATTTTAATGCAGAGGAAAGATTATTTAAACTATTATCTCTTTAATGATTAAAAATATTTTAATATAATAGTTTTTCAAAACTAAAATGGTAATGAGTTTCATTTAACTGCTTTTAAATTTTAAAAAAAATATATAAATACCATTCTTGTGTTAAAAAGAAACAATTGATTTGCCAGGAACATTAGCTATATTCGATTTCAGATTAATTGCTCATTTATTAATTCACATCCATAATTACTCCAAATTATTTTACATTAAAATAAATTTATTTTAAATATTTTACTTTGATTATATATTTATTGAACACACGGACTTCAATAATAGATGCCAAATTTATGACCACCGGAAACGTAAATATTCTGTAAAACTGTCTTCTAAATTCTGATATATTTTTATTAATTTTTTTAATATGCCATGAAAATTACACAAATATTAAACAGCATTCAAATTCCTTAACTTTAAGCAATGGAAGAAAATCAGGTGATTAACTATTTGAAGAAGTTGGTTTTAATTTGAGATAAAAAGTATAATCTGTTAGAAATTAGGCAAAAATATGCAGATAAAATAGCCAAAATTCAACAAAAAAAATCTCAAGAATATTAAACTAGTATAATTAAAAATATACTTTCTTAAATTTTAACACGATGTAGAATTTTTTCTTATATAGTAATATTTTCATAGGTTAATGGTCCAAAAAAAATCAGTTTAATTTCTAATTACTAAAAAGTTTGATTAAAATTTCAAAAAAAAATCATACTGTGATGCACATTCTTGTCCTCTTAAGTATAAATACAATTTTCGTAATTGTAAATGAAAAAGTCTGATTTTAATGGCGTCAACACACAAACATGCACGTTTTCTTTATTATTGGAGCAAATATTCTGGATTTAGAAACTAAAAATAGTAATATTTATTTACTGTTTTAATATGCTTTCAACTAATTGTTTTAGGTATTTTGCTAAAATCAATTAAAAATAGCAATAGATATAACTAGAATAATCATTAACTAATAACTTAATGTTAATATTTCTCTTTTAATATATGTCTAATTTTGAATCCATTTGCTAGGACTCCAAAGTGTACTTACTTACGCTTCCATTTCCTCCTTCCCATTATTTTTTAGGAGACAACAGAAATAAAATATTATTTAAAAAAACCTATAAAAGCTTTGGAATTAATTACAACAATAAAAATCAATATAGAGAAGTATGTTAAAAATGATACTTTAAATCCTTATTAAAATGTATAAAAATGCAAATAAATGATTATTTTATCTTAAAAATTTTTTATAAATATTTTCTGCACAATAGTTTGTACAGAAACCATATATTATAGTATTAATTAAGTATATAAGTATTAAGTATTAAGTATTATAGTACTAATTTAATAGTTATGGAGGAATAATTGAGCAAATGCTGCAAAATCTTGATTTTTACTGATTTTAAGATATTTTAATTAAATATCTTAAGAATTTATTAATTTATAAAGCTGAATTTAACGCAGTTAATTTAGAAATAATCTTCAATTAAAATATCTAAATTTCATTCCGATATAATTATTTGTTCAGAAAACGTTCTTGGGATATATAAGCAAATAAACAAAAAATAATTTTCGTTTTACATATAAGATATCGGTGACCTGAAATGTTAGCTGGTATTTTTCATCAAATTTCTTTATTACGAAGTAATCAAGTTTATTTAAATGCTTAGTCAGTTACTAAATTACTTCATCGAATATTATCAATTTTCCATTTAAAATTGGTAGTAAATGCAAAATTGTATACTAATTCTACTCAAAATGTTTATTTACTATCCTATGTTTGTAAAATTCATCAAATTGAAGTTATTAGCATTAATTGAAAGTGTATTAAATCAATGAAGACAGTTTTTTTTCGTTGTATACGGACTAGCGTTGAGCTTTGCAAAACTAAAGAATAATTTTCTTAACAAAACACTAAGTCAATTACATTATGATTTAAGAAAATGTTAAATATCTAAAGAAGTATATATTAGACATAAAATTATAATTTTCGCATATATAAGGCTTTTAAAATGCCTCACTAAAAATGATTTTAAGCATTCAGATTACAGAAGAATTTTAAGGATCAATGCGTTTTAAAAATTCAGAAATACAAAACTGGCATTGAAATTATTTACCCATAAAAAATATTACTAAATACACAATAAAACTTTTATGAAACTCTTTTCTTTGCAACTTATCATTGAAACGTGAAAGAGCACATCTGGCTTCAGAGATCCAGATATATGTTTTCCAAAATTTGAGAACAATATATTTTTTTTAAAAAAATATTTTATGAATTCCTGAAATGTCTGCCTTTCAGCATGCATACAACCTTGAAAGAAAATTTTGCGGAGACAAATTATCCTGCTAAAACCCAGATTTGTTTAACTATATTCTTTAATCAGCGGAAGGAGTATCCCTCAAAATTCTCTTTCAAAATACTCTATAATTCAATTGTTATCCTAGTAAAGCCTTACATTCTAATGAAAAACAGTAGATAAGAAATATTAACCTTTGGCATGAATTTGACATTTTGTATTTGGTTTATCGTGTAATATCTGGTGGGATAATTAACAATTAATCAATGCCAAGTGGTAAATTGTATCCAAAAATTAAATTTTGGTTTGACACTTGCTTTTTCTCACCAATTGAAGTATAAATTTGACACAGAATTACTATTTTAGTCAGAAATTCCGACATTAAAGATAATGTTGGAATTATTGTATTTTTGAATAATTACATTAGCGTGTTTTTGAAATTTTTGTCAGTTAGTGAAATCCTTATTAGATCCACCATAAAATATGAAAGGTGTCTAGGTTATAGATATTTATTCTTTATCTCGAATTTTATCTACCTAGCTATCTTTATTTTGTTATTATCTTGTTAAATATTATTGGGAAAAAACGTATAACAGAACTCTTAGTGGAATTTGCTCAAAATTTCATAGAACTCTAAATATTTGGTATAAAGACCAAATCGAGATCATCCATCTTGATCAAATATTTTTTGTATGATCTTCTGAGATGTATGTATAACATAAAGCCATCTTGTGATGTCGTACCTATAACATTAAATTCTCTAACCAGTTAGATGATCGTAAGATGGAAGGAAGAAAAAAAAAGTATTACGAACTGAATGAATGAAACTGATATGTACACAGGCATACAGATTGAAATTTTCTAAAAATGTGTTTTGTCGAATTCAGGAATTGTCTAAAAAAGAAAGTGTCAGGAAGTGCCTTTAAAGTGTATGTCAAAATATCGATCTAGAAATCTTTGACGATTACTATAATTTCTCTGCATTAGGTATACGGGAAAGTTATATTATCGAGTTCATGGTCCTTGTGTAGATACTTTAGGCTAAACAATATTTTCTAAGTTAAAATAAAACTTTGTATTTGTTTAAATGTATTTTTTAGATACTAACTGCCTTAGTTTACTTGCCAAAATTATTGATTTTTTTAGGCTATAAAACTATTAATATGGAATACATTTTTTTAAATTTGGTATAAATTTAAAATATGAATTTATCTAAATCATTCTACAATAAACTATTGGAAACACGAATCTAAAGTTATTATGTTTTTAAATATAAGAGAGAGTGAAAATATTATTTTTGATTAATAATAAAGAAAGACTTTTTTAAAATTTTCATTTTTACATTGGCCAGAGCAAGACAGAAAATATTTTATTTGATGAGTTTCAATTTTATATGATTAAAAACCAACTAAAAAGAACTTTTTTTCAAATCAAATCTAATATTAAAAACATCGTGACAGCATAAATAAAACTTAAAGAACTTATTAGAAGTAGGGAAAAATATACAGAAATGAAATCGAGATCAATGAAGAGGTAATTTTTTTCTAATTTTAAAATAATGCAAAATCTTTTTTAGAAAATTCCTAGTTTGAAAGCTTTTCATTTCTACTAATAAATCCTAGTGAGTATCCATAGTTATTGTTCCACTTCTATTAATAATTCCTAGCGACTATCCATAGCAATAGTTAAGCTTATTTTACACCCCCGATAATTAAAATGACCGATTTAAGTTTATGTCTTAATTTTTTTTGGGTCTTCCGACTGAATAAATATTTGACATGGTAAGCAGCATTTATGATATGCTAATTTTATTTAATTTGAGAAGTGTTGAATGAAGTGTCATTCCTGCTGAAATTTCTGTACCTTAATAAGTTTACATTTAATTGCTGCCATTCAGCAATTTTTATTTACATAATTTAAAAATTTTGGATATAAAACCGGAAATTTACGATAAATCACAGAAACTTTCGTTAAATAATTCTTTAAGGCATTAAATAAATTATGAAAATTATTCTGCAATTCACATACAATTTTAATACCGAACAACTCTGCTTTAAATCCCCATATTTAAAAGAATGGCATAAATGGTTTGATTTAAAATTGTTTTTATATTAAATTCAGCTTAACATTTCCACTTTAATTTATGTCTGAAACTTCATGGGTTCTTTTAGAAAATTAAAGCGAGAGATAAGTAGTACAATGCGAGAGATAAGTAGTTAATTCCTACACAATAGTATGACTGAATTTTATAAATATCAAAATCTGAAGCTTAAAAATATTTTGCAATACGACATTAAGGTTTGACCTTTTTTCAAACCCAGCTTTAAAAAAAAACATTTTTTTTTAAAGTAAATGTGTCACATTTCAAAAATGGTTTTTACATTAAGAAAACCGGTTTAAATAATTCGTATATAAATCTTACGTACTTTCCTTAGCTTCAAAATCTGAAATTATTAAGTTATTTAATAAAATATTTTCTTGATTATTTCTAAATTATTATGTGGAAACTGATTCTGATGAATCAGTTTCCACATAATAATTTAGAATTATTCAAGCAAATATTCATATAGAGCAAATTGAGGAAACTACTCATCAGAATAATGCTTTTTTAAAAAGAAGTCAAAGAAAAATCAATTCATTTCTTGAAGGCCCTTAAGAAAAACTTACAAATCTAAGGAGACCGAAACTTGGATTTTCAGGCAACGAATAAAAAAACAAAAAATTGGACGCAATAAATAAAAAAAAATAAATTTGAAAAAAAAACCTTGAAATTTAAAAAAAAAAAAAGAAAAGTTACTTGATTCTATTAAAGCTATAAAACCAAGATAAAAGCCAGCTCAGTAGCTAGTGTACAAGTATTTTTAATTAAAGGCAATATTGTGTTTAAAATAAGAACAAAACTTAGTCATGACTTAATGGATATTTTAAGTTTTTAAAAATCCTGCTTTCTTAGGAAGAATTAAAATTAGTGAAAATAATATAAATATTGTTTGAAATGCTTTTTTTTAGTTTACGTCATTTTGTGTAAGTAATATATATTTGTAATCCTTACTTTTTTTAATACTTTGGCTTTTATATTGATTTCGTTTTTTTGTTATTTTATGGAAATTAGATAAAATATGTTTTATTCTATTATCTTACAAAAATTCTACAACCAACGAAAATTTTTTTTTTTTTTTTGGAAATGTTGAATTTGAAAATTAGTTGTTCAATAATGTGGGTTTTGTATAAATACCATGAGAGACTAATTTGCATCAAATTTTTAATTGAAAATTTTAACGATCATTATTAATGGTGAAACGTTTGGTTACAAAGAAGTCTATTAAGTAATAAGAACGATTTTTTACCATGTAATCTGGCGTTTTATACATATAGATGTCTTTAGAATTATTAAAGCATTAAATACGGTAAATGCTTTAATTAAGTTTGTAATGAATTTTTCGTTTTTATCCATTTTTCCCCTATTTTTTATATTTTATCCAGAAAAGAAAGGATTCAGAAGCAATTGTTATCCTTTAATCTTGTCAGCCTGACTTCTTCTATATCTACTTATTCTTTATTCTAAATACAAAAATATCCCATCTGGCTTAACAACTCTATTTACACCGAAACCTTATCTACCATCAGTTATCCCCTTAGGAAGATCATTCTTAAAAAGTCCACTGGAACAAACGGACAGAGAGACTACTGGGGAGGTAGTAGAACAACTTTTTTTTTCACGCTCTCAGCCTTTCCCATTGAATGACTCCCGGGGAAATATCACCGGGAGTAAAGAAAGAAAAGAATATTTGAGGAGACAACATATAACAGAAACTTCTCGAAGACACTGAGGGTCGGATATGCACAAAGATACCATCGCTTACATTAACTGGGAAGACGTCTTCTATTCTGTGAGCAGAAAATAAGAAAAAAAAAGCTAAGAATAGGGCCGATCCTCCCCTCGCAGTGGAAGTGGCACAAGTCTTAAGTGGCTGCGGGAAGGAAAGTGATCCCAGTTTAAGATAAAGTAATTTTACTGAAGAGATCTAAATTCCCTAAACGGCAATCTACAAGGCTTAGTTCTCTTTTAGTAATTGGGCACTCCAAATTGCCATAATCAATATTGCCTCTATCAATATAATTTCTGATTTTCTTAAAGTGGTTTGGAGGAGGATGTCGAAGAAATTCCAAGCTTTTTGTGCATTTCGTATCTGAAATATGTGACGCATGAGAAAGAATGGTGAATGTAAATAGATTCGAAATATGATGTATTTTTTTAATAAATAAATTGTCTTGAAATATTTCAATAAATTATATCTTGAAATATAAAAGTATAGTACGAAAGAATGAGAATTTTAAAGTTGTTTTTATAATAGGGAAGAATGAGAATGCTTTGTTTTTAAAATTCCTAATTGTTTCATAAAATATTGCATTTTGATATCAGATTTCTATAATTACTTCACCTATATTATTAGTTTTTTCATGTTTAAAATTCGGAACTAACGCTTATTAAATAACAAACTGCCATGATAAGACTATTTTTCGATACAGGTATAAATATTTTGGAGTTGTTTATCATAGAGGGCAGGAGAATTTTGAAGTCATCGTAAAAGAATGGCACATTGCAGATAATGAATAATAATAAAACCTAACCTCGTCTTGATCATGGAGTAATTTGTTAGATAGTAAAGACTGCGAAAAAAACTGTATTGAATTGGCGATAAACCGCCACTTTTGGCTCTCCTTTGGCTCCCTACCTGCCCGCGTGAGGTTTCCGGAATAAGAAAGCATGTTCTGTGTTCTTGAACTTTCGGATTTTGGAAGTCTGGTTGTGTTTGATTATTTAAGTTGTTACTTCGAAATTGAAACGATTGAGATTATTTTTTTTAAGACCTCAAATGCTTAAAAAGATGATAGTCACAAGGTTAGAGATCCAAATGAGACGGGGGTAGTCAAAAACTTCCCACCGAAACTCCTTAAGATATTGTATTGTAAGGAGTAAGCCTTCAGTTCAAATACCTGCACATGATATGGTCCTTTATTGCCATAAATGATCAAGATTACGTCTTAAGGCAAAATATGACACTCATTTACTTTTCCACAACGTAGTTCTCTAAGCACTTCGCAATAAAAATCCATCCACTTGACAGAAAATATACCAGCAAGACCATGTTCAAAGTCCAAAGCAGTTCGCGTCCTTCATTGCAGAGTGGTTTTTTTTCTTACCATGGAATGGTTCATTGCATTTAGCTTGCAAACATCATAAATTTATCAATGAATTTTACAACTGGGGGTGTTATTCACATAAAAAAAAAGATGAACGACCTTGTCTCGTTGCTGGGGATGCTTAGTTATTTTAAAGATTTTAAATTTTCCCCAAAAAGTACCGTAAAAGTCAGCGATCCGAAAATATTTTTCCTTTTTAATGTTTTAGCAGAAAAAGCGGGAATATTTGAACTAGCAAACACAAATTTCTCACGGTGGATATAGAAAAGGAAATTTATTCCTGGGATTACTTACATATATATTGCATATACCAAATATATATGTATAAAGAAAAATTATATAGGAAAAATTCCAATATATGTACATACGTTTCGAAAGCAAATATTTACATAGAAATGATTTTCAAAATATTTAATGGGAATTTTATAATTTTCTACCAAACTTATATTTTTCCAGTATGCTAGTGATATGAAATTATTTATAGCAGCACCCTCTAAAGTTTTATAGAAATATAAAATAAATTACAGACTGAAATACACAATAAAGAGCTTATATAAATTTAATTAAAACATTTCAATTCATGAGTATTTTATTTTAATCTTTATATCGCTTATTCTTTAATGCATCTTACATACTTATATTAAGCTTTTATTCCATTTATCCGGACTATTCTTAGAAAAAAATCGAGGTAAAAAGATTATATATATATATATATATATATATATATATATATATATATATATATATAACAAAAAATGAAAAACAAATAATATTACCAAGAATATTGTAGGTTTAAAACGCATTTCTTATTCTGTTAATCGAAGTTTTTTTGGATGATAAATATTATTTTGTTTCTTAAAATAAAAATGGCTTTTTACTCAAACATATTATTTTGCTTTTGATTTATGTCTTATGTTAAAACAACAATTACCTACAGATTTTATCTATCATATCAGTAATAAGCTTTTAATTTTCATAAATATTTCAAAATCTTTTTATAATAATGGTCATTAAGATAAACCATAACATAATCCTTAGAAAATCAATTCCAATGTCAAGGGCTTTAATTATTTCTTATCTATATTTTTAATAGTGTTTCAAATTTTTAACAAACTTATTAAATTCTATAGTTACTTTTTTCTTACTATTATTAATTTTATTAGAGTTCATTGCATTTTATAGTTAATTAATATTAATATTATGGAGTTTAGTAATAATTTTTTTCTCAAATTTATTATTGGAGGTAATTTTTTAAATTTATCGAAGCCAAATACACCTCAAACAAAAGGTATTAGTTCATAAATTAGTTATAAAAACAAGTAGCATAAAAAATTATTAAAACCAATTCCTGCTTAGTTCAACAGAAAATAATTTTAGTTACTTTTTATTAAAAAATTACAATTGATATAAATGATTTATCAAAAAATTACTGATTTTCGAAAAAACTGAACTCGTATTCTTCACCTTCAAGTAAAAAATACCAAAATTCTCGCATTTTACGGGTTGGGCTACTGCCTGATGATTTAAATTTCCATTACAAACTGCTAAAACTCTATTTAAAGTACTAAAAATGACTTGAACTTAATGAATTAATTAATAATTGAAAAAATGTATTAACATCGAGTGTCATTCACTACAAGTTTAAAAAATATATTTGAATTTGACGAAATAAAGGAAAAGTATTTAATTAACGACTGATAATTTGAACAAGTTATATAAATATATAGGGAAAGATTGTGAATTACTAGTGTGATTTGAATTAAAAAATACCATTAGACTTTCATATGTGACCGGGATAGCCTGGTTGGTAGAGTGTTGGACTCCTACTCCTTAGGTTACAAGTTCGAAACTCACTGGCTAAAATGCTCCCCGAGTGTGTGGCGGCTGGCGCTCGTTAAAACTGTCTTGGTTGCAAAGCCATACATGTCAAGAGTAATGCCACTGAGGGTACTGGATCAGAGGTGATCTTTCTCTGTTTCAGGTCTAAATTACGATCTGAGAAGAATTTGCATGAATGAAGTCCACCCCCTTTAAAGGGTTGTAACGTGTGTATAGCTAAATCGTAATTTTGGCCCTAGATGTAAACTGTAAAGCAAGAGAAGCATATCTCCGGCTTAAAATCTGCTGATGTATCAGCAAGGCTTGTCCATGGCAAGTGCCATAAGTAACAACATCAACAGACTTTCATGCTGATGCACAATTTAAATTTAAATCTTTTTAATGTGGTTTCAATGACCTCAATAAGCAACAAACTCTCCAAAGCAAGAAAATACCATATATGGCATTGGCTCAAAATAGTTATGAAATATTTGCATTCGAACTGAATTCAGCATTTTTAAGTGAATTAGAGTTTGTGTTTTTTAAACTGATATCGCTGAACCGATTGAATCAAAACTTGGACGCGAAACTACAATTTTAATCATAAAATTCCATATCAAATATGACTTATTTAAGTCATTGTGTGTGTGTGTTTTGAGTTATTGTGTTTATTTGATCCTGGAAGTACAGACAGACAGTCATTTCAAATCAGGATTTGATTCAAAGTTGGATAAATGTCTACACTACAGTTGTTAGATTTAAGCACCAAATTGTATAATCTAGCTCTCTTCTTTCGGTAGTTACGTATATTCTAAAAGCTAAAAAGCTGGCATTCCTATGAAAAGATTTTGCTTTAAATTTGATAGAAATCTGCATATATGTCATAAAGATTTCAAAAACCTATATCAGAATGTTCTGGGTTATCTTTATCACAGACAGAAAGATAGACGGATATTTTTCAAAATATGTGTTTTTCGAAATAACATGTAGATTTGGGGTTTTAATTTTTTTGACGATTAATCTACTTTATCTATACTACATATACGAGAAACTAAGAAGTAAAAATAAATAAAAAATATTATTTACTATACTTAACAAAGAATGCGTATTAAACATTATACTATACTTGACATAGAATGCGTATTATACTATACTGAACACCGAATGCATATTAAACATTATACTATACTGAACATATATTGTATATTAATATAAAAATGTTTAATATACTCAAAGAATAATAAAGTATCAAAACTTATCAAAATCTTCAGATCAAAAATACGATTGCTCTTTGAATATTTGTGAGTGAGAAAGTGAAAATATTTTCAGTTTTTCCAAAATACTTTTTTGAAAAATAAATCCTTATCATACATGTTTCGGATTAGAATTTTCGACGGCTTTCTTTTTAATGAATTTTTAAATTCAAATTTTGAATATCAGCTCTCAAAAATATTGCTCTTCGTTTGTAAATAGAGTATGGATATTTTATTCCACTCATCTTTCGCAATACAAACGTGATCGAGTAGAAAATTCTGCACCCTTTCATTCTTTATGCTTTCTCCTCCAAGGTTTTCAATAATAAAAAAGATTCGGACTTATCTATAGAATCAATGCTTTTTCTTCGCTTCACAAAATATCATTTTCAAGTCTCTATAAAGTGTAAATCCGACGGCAGACTTCGTTTCACAAAATCTCACGTCTCCGTCGGATCCTTGGATATTTTTTTGGATATGCAATAGACATCTCAAGACTGGCACAGTTTTATTGGCAACAAATTGTGTGATATTTGAAGAAAAAAATATATGTGTATGTGTGATAGTATCTTTGAAATATATGATAAAAAATTATGAACTGATTTTCTATGAAATAATGATGCTTCTCGAAATAGTGATACATTTTTACATCAATTTCACTTATTTAATTTTAATAAAGCCTAAACTTTTTATGACAATATCACGAAATCTTCTTTATCTCCTTATCAAAAGGGTTTTTTTTAAAAAAAGGTCAGAATTATTTTTTTAGTTGTAGGTGAGAATATTTTCTAAAATGTTAAAGAAATATTACAGAATGTGCTTAAAAAAGCGCACATGATGAATGATCGAATTCTCCAGGGCCCGACTAAGCCTATTTGGGGCCCGGGACAAAAACTTCTTTGTTGCCCCTTCGGCTTTAATACTTTAGTAATAAAGAACATTCATTAAAGAAAGAAAAACGTAAAATAAAATTTCTATTCTAATTTGGGGGCCCTCTCTAACGTAGGGGCCCTCGTCACTGTCCCGTATGCCCCTGCCTTAGTCAGGTCCTGGAATTCTCACAAGATTATTCATATTTCTTTGTCCAAGAAATAGAATGTATCAGACTAGTTACGAGTAGGTTCGGGTATTTCATTTTTGAAGTATTTTTCAATATAAAATGCTTACTTAATTGTTCTCCCATTTATTTTTGATATGAGTGTTGAGATTACAGGATGACCATCATTACCAAAAATGTTGGTTAAGAAACATTTCAGAATGAACTTATTATTAGCCCTGATTATTCTTTTGATATTAATTAGAAATATGTGTTTCAGCAAAAAATGGATGTGTCATCAGCCTAATTAAATTACAAATTCTTTTCTTTTGACAGCAAATAAATATAGGTTCGCCTTAGTATTGTCAATCAAATTAATGCTCGTATTTTATTATTTATACTTATTGCTTTTTAATTTAAATATTAACTTGAATACTGATGATCCTTTTCAGTAACAGAAAATATTTTATCGAATAACAAAATTGGGATTGTTCACATTTAGAAACAATATCCGGTATTCACGTATTAAACCGTTGACTCCAAAGATCACCAACGGCTTAGTAACTTTTGGGCGACGAAATCAAATTTGACAATAAACCATCGACGCCAACGAAACCAAAAAAATACGGTCGACAGTTAAGGATTAAACATTTTTTTAAATAATGGCAATTTTTAAGTTAATGATTTGAACAAATTTTAAATTATTGATGGTTTAACAACTCATTGGCGGCGCCTTCAAATTTGGCAATAAGGATCGACGGTCTAATACATGAGTACCCAATATCATTATTAAAAACTAATTATATTTTAATTATAAAATAATTATTGAATAATAAATTTCTTTCCTCCATTTAACTATTTCCTTCAGTTCTTTTTAATCAATGATATCACCCAAATTAGTGTCACGCTCAATAAAATTGCAATGAAAACCCTATTTCTTGTATCAAATATGTTATTTCTCAATAAAAATCTTAGAATAATTATTCAAAATTAGTTACAATCTCTTTGAATCATGTTACACATTTTATAATAATTTTACTTATTAAAGCAATTGCAACTATTCATAAAACACAAAGAAAATACTTAAATGTCTCATGTTAAAACACTTGTTTCATAGTAAATAATATAATCATGGGAATTAAGTTCCTTAGCAAAATTAATTTTGAATTATGTACAAATATAAATTAAAATTCATTATCGCTGACCACAATTGTTAGTAGCTCTGTTCATTAAAAATAGAGAATTTTCTTTATGCTTATGTTATAGTTATATCTTAATAGGCTCTTTGCTGGATAGTTAAAAGGTTAACTATACGTCTTTGTTGATCTTTTCAGAGAGGGTGAATATTTTATTTAATTATATTAGCAGTGTTATTCATTACTAGTAACAGTATTATCAATAAAAATTTTATCTCTTATTAATAAAACATTTTTCATCATTCAATAAGATAAGTGTGCATTCATTCAAATATTTCTCACATTACTTTAAATGTTCTCCTTCACTTAAATTTTACTCACTATACGTTAAAATATTATTATCATCTCCCTAACTAAAGTTACACTCAATAAAAATTTAATGAAAAGTTTACTCCTTGTATCGAGATTGCCCATTAATCCTGTTATTTCTCTATAAATTCTTTGTGTTATTCACTAAAATGACCAATAATCTTTGAATATTTTACAGAAATTTTACTCATTGCAGTAAATATCAGTATTCATAAAACGCAAAGTAATTTCTTATATGTTCGAAATTATTTCAATTCAAATACTTGTTATATTACTAAGAATTTTAATTAGAAACGTTAAGTTAAACCGGCAAACCTTTTCAAATCCTTAACCAATATAAATTCATTGCTGTTGACTAGTAGTTCTGTTCAATAAAACTAAAGTCTATACTTTAGGCTTTACCTTAATACGTTTTTTGTTTTATAGTTAAAAGGTTAACTTAGTGTTTTGTTTGTTCTTTTGAGTCATGGAAAATATTCTATTGAATTATGAAAGTAATTTAATGGAATATTCCTTGTAAAAACTATTTGGTTTTGAAAGCGACCAAAAAGCGCCAAGAAAAAACTTAGAAATTAGAAAAAATAGAAATATATATTCGCTTGCATAAATATATGAATGCATTGTTTCAGATCACGTGCTATATAAATTGACTTTTGAAACACCACCAAATATGAGACATTTTTTCTTCATGCTTTTTGATCGCCGTTACCACCGACAAGTAAGAGAAGTTACAATCTTTAATCAATAAAATATTTTTTTACTATTCAATAAAAATTTGAACTCACTCAATCAAGAATGAGATCCATCTCCAAAACTAACGTCACGCTTAATAAAAATCCAAGGTAAAACCTAAGTATAACGAATTTTTGTGTTAAAAAAATCCTTCTATGGACTGAAATTCAGTAATTTCTGGCAAACAGTGCTAATCATTTATCTATTTAGTCGAAGTTTCCGGGCATCAAGTATCCTATAAGTATGGGGAAATTTCTCATAACGGGAAGTTTACCCTTCGTGATTCACTTAAACCACTGTTCTTCTGACTACTACCCAACTCCGAAAGGTTGGCTGAAGATAAGAGAAGGAAAAAAAAAAAAAAGACAATACTGTTTCTCCCTTAACAAAGCAGGTTAGATTTTCACCCCTTACCGGGAAAATACGGTCAATGGAAAATAGCAGTGGATCCCACTCCCGGCCGAATTGATTCCAATTCTTCAGAAGATTGGGCATGTCTTTCGATTATCTCTTAGCCATCTTCCCCAGCTCCAGATTTAATATACAACAGCGGGGCCCAGAAAGGGAATCCGTATCTTTGTCAATCAAAAGGGGATCCGATTGAAGCCAGCTGTCAGGCGGACATGTCCGGTAACTTTTTTGCGGAAGGCGAGAGGTGTCTGGGTGAAATTGAGAATCGGATAAGGTGTTATCATATCTTCATGGCAAGAGGAATGGCAAAAGGGGAAAAGATATTATTAGAACGTGGAAAAAGCATTTTCTGTTTCGGATTTAGAAAGATTTTTTGAAGAAACGAAACATCTGGAAGTTGGCTAGAAAAGCATTCCAGGGATTTTTTTGTTTGCCTAAAAATATATACGAAATTCATGAAGCATTATAAGTATATATATTTTTCAGGCAAAATATTTAGCTGCTTTCCCTAGGCATTCCTTTATGTATACTACTATTATAAATGCAAAATTTTGGAATTATACTCCAAAAGAGCAGAACGAAATTGGGTGAAATTTAACAGACATAGATTATAGTCTAGAAAAGGACATAGATTATTATATATTCCAATTAATTGACTGGTTATTTTTTTATTAATTAATAACTAACTTTCCCGCCAAAAACGTTCGTTTCCCTCTCCCCTCCAAATGAGTAAGTCTTTAGTTCAAATTATTTCATCTGCATTGCATAACCGCAACTGACCTAAAAAATGCATGCATCAGCGTTGCATCAGTTGGCGTCAGACCGACAGTTCTCACACATAGACATCAAAATTGCCAAGCGTACGAAGTAGCAGGTAAAATCTAGTACCCTATATACGTCCAAACAGTGATATAAAATTCTTTAGTCACATTATCCTATAATATTCTTATGTTTCTATAATTATTATAAAACAACGAAACATCCGAAAGTAGTCATACTTTTAGTAAAATTCTGTCAGTAAAATCATACTGAGGATTTTTTGTTCGCATATATATATATATAT
>JAOUZG010002851.1:9833158-9871909 GCA_026289955.1 Argiope argentata | reverse complement strand
CGCATGTGTATATATATATATATATATATATATATATATATATATATATATATATACACATGCGTGTGTGTGTGTGAAATTCATAGAGAATTATAAAAAGATTTTTTTATCAAAATATTCAAATGGTTATCCTAAAGAATTCTTTATGCCCTATATGTCCAAATAGCGAAATTATATACATCGGTTATTAGTGCACATTATACAATGTAGGGATACAAATAGTGTCCCTATAATTTTCTAATGTTACGATAATTATCTTGAAGCAAAGAAACATCCGAAAGTTGGTTTGTAAAAGCATTCCGTAGACTTTTTTGTTTACATAAAAATCTATATACGAAATTCATGGGACAATATAAACGTATAATTTTCCGAAAATGATTCAGATTCTTTTCTTAAACATTTTTTTATATGTTAAAATAGGGAGATACATTTCACAGCATTAATCACATTACCCTATAATTATGTTGCTGTAACTGTTTTGAAGCAAAGAAATATCCGAAAGTCGTCGGCGTGTAAAAGCATTCTAGGAATTCTGCTTAGTTTGCATAAACATATATACTCAATTCATTGCCATTATAAACAGATATTTTTCAAAAAAATATTCAGATTCTTTCTCTAATCATTTCTTTTTACCCTACATATGTTCAAATAGCTAAATTAAATGTATATTTTATTATTCACACTACCCAATAATATTCTTATATGACAATAATTATTTTGAATCAAAGAAACATCTTAAAGTCAACTAGACTGAAGTCTTTTTGCTTGCGTAAAAAATTATAAAGAATTCATGGGACATTATTAACAGATGTTTTTCGCCAAAATATTCAGATGATTTCAATAAGCATTTCTTTATATACTATATATGTTTAAATAGCGAAATATAATTTATATCGCATCATTTATATTATTCTATAACATTATATTCCATTGAGCATGTATTTAAGGTATCTTAATTTCAATAATAATATATTTCTGCATTTGTTAAATATGCTAAAACACTGTAATGCCTGTAACAAAAAATGGAATTGGGTACTTTTCGTTTAGCTAGTGGCCAGCAAAATATTGCTAAACAATTTAGTATTCTGTCAAATTTCTTAGAGCGATTTTGAAGAGAGAAATCTCACAATAATGCAGAATTCCACCAAATTTCTTTGCCGATTTTCTGCTTGCACCTGCCAAACTTGTAAATTAGTCATCCAAATGCACCGGAAAAAAAGTTTTTTACGATTTTTAACAGAAATGCTAAATATAACCAAATATTGTTTGTGTAGACATTGGGTTAATATAAACTTTTCAAATAACATTTTGGTGAATTTTACAGTGAAAATAAATAAAAAATTCCGGCTGTGGTGTCGTACTGCAAAACTCATATTTAAATTCTAGTTAAAAATACCACTGTTTCCGATTTTATTACTGTTAGTATTAATAGATCAATCTTAAATATATTAAAAATTGAGTTTCTTTTAGAATCTACGAAGTCTGAACGCTATTTTCAAGTTAGGAAAAAATATTTCAAGTTTTCCTGAAAGTAGCGTTTTTACAGCCTAGTCATATGCTATAAATTTTGGACAGTGGATTGATAATGGATAAGCAAAATATTAATATCGAACTCACAGGAATTACACACAACCTTAGAAAGATGAGATATATGATCTTGACATATATAAATACAAAATGATTATTTTCTAAAATGCTATGTAAGCATAACCGCAACTTTTGAAAAAGAAATTGATCCTAATTAATACAGAAAAATTCAAAAAGTCTTTATTTCTTTATTTTGAATGTAACTGGTAAATGAGTTTTGTGTTTTCAATTACATAAATGTTACGGCTTAGATCTACTTTCAAGGCCAAGTTTATTTATTTTCTCAGAATAATACAATAAAAGAAGAGAGATAAATCCAATTAACATTAAGACCACTTCTAATGGAATACTAATTGCTTCATTATAAAGCATTAGTATAAAAATGAGTGTACAGAAATTACACAGGTGCAATCTCTCTCTCTCTCTCTCTCTCTCTCTCTCTCTATATATATATATATATATATATATATATATATATATATATATATATATATCACTGACAAGTTTATAAAAATAGTTAATCTTTGAAAAGCTTAAGGAATCAATCCAATTAATATTTTAAAAAATCTTGAATGACTCGTTATATTTTATTTCGTAGTATTAAGTCCGAAATAACTTCCCTTTCTTTCAAGCCCAAATTATTTGTTTAAAAGTGTTGTTTATGCAGATACTAAGATGTTTACAAGATATGCTTAAATAGGCACGCATTATATCAAGGAAATAACAGTATTTAGTTTCTCAATCAGCCCACACAAAAGACCATTCTTTTGTTAATAAAATTTTATCGAAGTGTATACACAAAACATCAAATTTTGGTTTTCTTTAAAGACATTTATATATTTTCCAGTCATCCTCAAATAGTATTTAATTCTATGCACCATTTAATACCTTTATAAACAATTAAGGATTTAGAATGTATTAGTTAAAAAAAGCACTCACCATTACAAACGGGACTGAAGATTTATATACGACTTAGATGTCACGCATTTTACCAAATCCAATTTTAGAATTCCTCTCATTTTGCTGAAAAGAATTTGCAACAATGGCGTTTTCAAGGTATTTTAGCAAGAATACAATCATTACAATTGATTATTTTCAATACAAGATCCCCCTTTCCCGTATTCCATTGTTTGAGCCAACAATAGATTTGAGACCGAGGATCAGCTCCAAATTAATTGTGAGGAAAAGAATATTTTCCATTTCAGATTGCCATTGTATTCCTGCGCAAGAATATCCATTTGTGCAATGGAAAGGAATTATTTTCTGTTTAACTCTTCTGCGAATGGCGAATTAAGTTATCAACAACTTCCTCGGTTTCAATTCAGAAACTTTGGCGTCCATTTATTTTCATAGAGGGAAGAAATGATTCAAATCGAAAATGAATGAAGAAATTCTCATAAGCTCTATTATGCAAGTGTATCGAAGTTCTTCATTATAACGAAATTAGTTATCGGAAGTGTTTTCGAATTTTCGCATCGTTTAATCTGTATAAGCATCAGTTCTACTTGAAAAGATGTATTTAAAAATAGTATGAGCTAAATGAAGAAAAGTGAACTGAATAGATAATGGAATCCAATAATGATTTCTTAATCCTCTTTTATAAAGGGTTTACAGCAACAGACTTGATAATCATTCTTAGTTTGCTACTTCTCTGTTAATCGGGAGTCAGTGAAAAATCGCCAAAAAAATTTGGCGGCATTCTAAATTATTTGGCGTTTATTCGCTTGAAACTCACTAAAAAAATTTGGTGAAATTCTACATTATTTGGCGACGTGTAACCAAGTTCTTCGTTCTAATGATATTAGCTATCGAAATTGTTTTTGAATTCCCTCATCATTTAATCAGTATAAATATCAGTTCTACTTGGAAAGATGTATCTAAAAAAAGTATGAACTCAATGAAGGAAAGTGAACTGAATAGATAATGGAACTCAGTAATGATTTCTATTTTATAAAGGATTTACAGCAATGCACTTAATAATCATTCTAGTTTTGGTTCTTTTTCTTTAGCTGGGTGACAGCGAAAAATCGCTAAAGAAATTTGTCGGAATTTTATATTATTTGGCGATTATACGCTTTAAAATTTTTATACAAAATTTGATGAAATTTTACATTATTTTGTGATTTTTCACAGACACCTGGCTAATGAAAAAGTATCCTTAGTCTGTTTATTTTTAATAACAAAGAAATTAATGAAACGATAAGACTAATCCGTTGAAATCTTTTAAAAAGCCATAAAAACATTTGCCGTAAATGCAAGATAAATTATAAATACATTTTCAGTTGAATAACTTTTTTATTAAATTGAAAGAAAATGAATAGGTAAAATTGTATCTTTGTCTTTACTTATTAAATGATACTTGTTTCTTTACCATGCGTCATTGATTTTTTTTGTTTCATGCATTAATGCATTTCAGAACTAATCAAATACTCTAGGGAGCACAAGCTGTGGATTAACATGACATCATTGGCGATTAATCGTTCACAGCAAAAATCCTGATGCTTGTGGCGATTTCTCGGGGGCGACTGTTGCCTGGCGTGTGATTAATTTTCAAATATCTAAACAAATTTGATAAATGTGAAATCTGTTGAAATTTGTTGTGATATCATTTCAGTTCTTATTCAGAAAATAAAGTAAAACTAAATTTCTCTTTTATAAAACAGTAAACTATATTTTTGAAAATTAATTAAAAAACATATATATACTGTCATATCGCAGGAAATAATAAATGACAAATAAAAAAAAGTGTATTATATTTTAAAACTATGAAAGGATGGTTTCGAAAATAGTAAAAAAAATCCATTTAACGTTTAAAGAATCAAAATTATATTTCAATATTTGAGGAAATCTTCATCCTAGGTTCTCTTTCAAATGTATACTTGTCTTTAATTATTACATGGTTGATCCGTAGAGAACATCACCCCCTTGTCCAATTTTCAAAATCGTCAACTCACAGAGCTCATTCTTCTTATCTTCCGGAGGAAGATGGCAATCCGACGTTGTCGGATTGCCATATTTGGCGCTAAATGTCTTTGGCGAGAAGAGGGTGATGCTCTCTCCTGTCTCATACATACTATTACATATTACATTTCAGATAATTTTAGTAGCTTTTGTAGTTAGTAGTTTAGAAGTTATATTAAATATCTGCCTAGCAGAGCGCCAATACACATATACACACATTCTTTATTATTATTAATTATCCTCTATTATTGTTTCCCTTTATTAAGATATATATATATTGTTACGAAAATTCTCACGCAAGTACGGTGCGAAGATACTGGCATTAATGTATAGGAAAACGCGTATTAAATATATTCAACATAAGCCACAGATTCACAGCGATTTAACTCTATTTTATCCGTTAATTTCGATTGGCATCAAAGCTATATAACGGACGTCACAGTGAAAATAGGTTCTCTCAAATTTAGCCAACTATCGTAGCTTGTTCTCCGAACTAATCTCATTCCCCACCTTTAAGCCACGCCTTAAATAGCGCTCCACTCAAGTGAGGGTGGCAACCATGGAAACGATACATTCGTTCTAGACAACTGTGGAATTAACTCCAACATTCTCTAAGAACAAATCTTTATTTATCAGCTTTTACTACCCATTTAACTTGTAGTAAAAAACGTCAAAACGTCCTCATTACATCCCCAATACACCTACATTGCTTAATTAATCAAATATGATGATATTTTGTTGTAGATATCCTTAGAGTAGTCTTTTACAGCTGATGCGCGATTTCATTATAATTAATTTTATGCAATTAAACTATTTACAAATATATATATTGCTTACACACGAAAATCCATAAATATTTACAATTACGCCTAATTAACACCTCTTATTAAATATTTACATCGAATTTCATAACAATAGTGAAGCAAGATAATCTCTCAGTTACAAGCTGATTGCAAATACATTTTTTTCGAAGAATTTATTTCTATGCATAAACTTATCAGTTATAATCCCCTCATTATTAATAATTAGTTAAATATCTTTAAGAAAATACTAATGGCGATTTATTTTGTGTAAAAGCTTTGTTTTCTTTTATCTCCATTTTCAAATATATTTTGTGTTTGCAACGCTCCTCCTTTGTACTTTAAATTATTTTACTTTGTATCAGTGTTCTGAAAAGAAAGTATTTTTTACAGTTATTGAACAGTTTAGCTGAGTACGCTTTCTTTTTTGAACTCTTTATTTGAGATATAAGAGAAATGTTTCAGAATATATGATAAATAATTGAAAATAAAGAAAGTAAAGTTAATTTTGTTATTATAACAAAAGAAGCAGTTTCTTGGAGTCAGTTATCATCAATTATAAACAATCTATCACTTCATAAATCAAATAAATAAAATCAGAAAAGCATTTATAAATTATTTATAGATATTTATGTATTTTTTTATAATATTTCTTACTGCAGGAAAATATATACAGTATCAAATATTTATAAACACCATAGTTAATGCAAACGGAATTAAAATGTGTCTCAGGCAAAATTAATGGTTAAGATGTTAGCTAAGATTATCACAAAAAGACAATTTTATATCATAGTTTATTGCAGAAACAACGAAACTGACTGTTCTTCCCATCGAATAATAGTTCTTGATAACAATATCAAAATAATACAGTGTTTTTCTAAAGATAGATAGATATAATACCATCCTTCTAAAGATAAATATCTGTTCATATTTCTTTAGAAATATTATCACACTTTTCTCTCTATGAAAACCATCTCTTTTGTAGATAAACTAAACTTAATTAACTAAGAAAATGTTTCTTGTGAGAAATGATAAGATTAAATATAAATATAGAAAGAAATTATATAAAAAGATATATTGTAATATAGTGTAATACAGATTATTTTTAAATATTTATTATTATTTTTCGTAAGTTATAAATTGCATAAACTCTTAATCATATTTAATTTAAGTTCAATAACATAAACAAATCCTATAGTTAAAAAAATATAAAAATTAGTTTTAATTTAAAAAACTAGAAATTTTTAATTAATCAATAAATTAATATTTTTATTATTTTCCTTAAACCGACAGATGATTTGAGTGTCGTTGGAAGAATTTGACTTTACCCATTTCTTTAAACTCAACATATTTTTAGACAAAACTGCTTTATGCCTCTATTTTGGTCACTTCAACTGGATATGAACAATAGTTCCAATGATTCATCCAAAAATTAAATAAGCTCAAAATTGTTCAGTTTGAACATATTTATTATTTGACTCGGTATTTCATTACTCAACCCTAAAGCAATAATGTTGCCTCAAACTTTCCACAAGCAGGCAAGCAATCCGAACTTTTGGACTGTTGACAAATTATCATTATCAAATTCGTTCAAATAGTTACAAATTGTCCACTTAATATATATTTGTATCCAATTAATATATATTTGAGTCCACTTAATATATATTTGTATCCACTTAATATATATTCGAGTCAACTTAATATATATTTGTATGCACTTAATATATATTTGAGTTCACTTAATATATATTTGTATATAATCAGAAGGCCTCAATATCGAACGCCTATTTTTATTAAGCACGAAGACACTAATACCAATACGACAAATATATAAGCGAGGATACAGATAGCAGCACATTATAACACATAGTAGCCCACAAGTCATAATCTGTAGTAATTAACAACTACAGCACACAAAATTCAGACAGAATACAGTAAAAGAATCTTCTCCAACGTCTGCAACTCTCCACTGTCTCCTCGCTTTAGCTGTATCCAACTGACGAAAAACTACTATACAATTAACTGTTCCTCTTAGGACTCGATGCTGCTTCTAAAATAAACACCATAACTCGGCAAACAGTTCATTTCAGCAATCATTTCTGTCCAAACATGTTATAAGGCTTCTTTGCTTCGTTATTCTCTCGACAACTCGATATATGACAAAACCACGACCCACAACTACTTGAGAATGTGGGCCTTTTATAGTTCCCAGGTATCTGGCTGAGAAGATTCTGAACTAATCAGGTTACCTCTATTTCTCTTGACATTGCTAAAATTCTGGAAGTTTCCAGGATAATCTATATTGTCTTGAAAGTCGCGATATTTGTCGGCAAGCTCTAAGATCGCAGACGCACTTGAAAGAGCTGATAGCGGTCGTACAGAATGATCTACTCAACAAAGAAAAATCTATGTTTATAAATATTTAATTGTTTCATCAGTGAATCAAACATTCAGTTTGCACACATTTGTTTATAATTGCAAGCGAAGTAATTTTTAAACTATTTGCTTTCGAACCAAAGCTAAATATTATAAAAAATGTAAATATTTATTAAGACTATTTACTTCCTGGAGTTAAGTCGAAAAATTATTTTTAAACGTATTTTCATTTTTCATTAATAAAATTATTATTAATGAATTAAAAATACTTGAATGATATTTTAATGTCAATGAGTAATTTAAATGTATTGTTTCTGATTAAATGGCAAACAATCGAAAATTATAATAAAGATTAATGCCTACGTATTTTTTAGCACTCTAGAGAAGAGACCTTTTGACCTACGGCTACAAAATCTGACCCATGTACACCTACCTGAAAGAATAGGAATTTGATCCACGCTGTGATTTTTTTGGGAGTTGATTATAATATTAATCAATTAAAAATTAATCAGAATTTTGGAATCTTTATATGATAATTATTTTTAAATAATTAAAAAAGGCTTTTTTAAGTATAGTCAATTAATAACGCACAAATTTGCCTTGGAATTCGATACTATTTTAACAATTTTTTTAATTAATACTTGCAAATACAGAACACAATTTTTAGCTGGAATTCCAACTTTTTGTATTGTCTAATCAAATATTTTATCGCAAAATATGCTGGGTTTATTAAAAGCGAAATAAAAAAAATGATTCTGTGGAATATTTGTGTTGTTAGCAAGAAAAATAACAAAGAAATGACGTTATAATATAGTGGAATTTATAACAGTAATGTTGAGTAAGATAATCCTAGTACTTACTTTTCTAAAATATCTTTGATGTTATATTATTTTCTCCAACAGTTTATTGGTCGGCACTTATTCTTCAGCATGGCGCGGAAAAACACGAAATAATGTAGAATTCCACCAAATTTCTTACAGTAATTTTAAAGCGAAAATTCGCCAACTAATGTAGAAAACCGCCAAGTTTCTTAGTCTATTTTTCGCTTGCACCCGGCTAACGGAAATTAACCATATTGTTTATCAATAAAAAAGTAAAACAATTATCGTAGTAATTACAACAGAGACTTTGAAACCATATAACATATTTTTAAAAAGCATTAAAAATAAAATATGCCTCATAAAATTTTAGAGATTGTATAAAGAAAA
Source organism: Argiope argentata (assembly GCA_026289955.1). Classification (NCBI taxonomy): domain Eukaryota; kingdom Metazoa; phylum Arthropoda; class Arachnida; order Araneae; family Araneidae; genus Argiope; species Argiope argentata. The sequence continues at coordinate 9,862,977 of JAOUZG010002851.1, read as the reverse complement.
AATGTTTCACCATAAAATTATGCTAGATGACACCCCCCCCAAATGAAAAAGTAGTCTAAAATGATTTCTAAGAATAGTCTTAAATCAATAACCTTCATAAATTTGCTTATTATTTGTGCCTAGTGAAATCTAATTACAATTTTGGCTCTCACTACAAGACAGTCCGTATCTAAGTATCCTAATAAGAAAGTATCCTAAGTAGTTCCTAATGAGAGACAGAGCATATGGAATTTCTTAGATATTAATTGGTAGAGACCGATATAGAAATGCGGAAAGTAAAATCCTGTTCAATCCTATTGAATCTGTTGCTCATTAGTTTTGAACCTTCATGAACTTCCAGACGCCCCGCTCTCTCATTGCTGAAGCAGCAGCTAAAGAAAGAAAGATACTTCCTCCAGAACGCTCTTGATTGGTCCACGGGATTCAAGGTAGAAAATCCGCCATCTTTTCATCAGTTGCAATTCGCGATAAGTTAGTTTCCTTTGACTCTTCACTGCTTCTTCCTTTGCCGTGGGACTAATAAGCACCCAGGAATTTAATCAAGATATCTTGAGAAAAGAAGCCGGGAATTGCTTTGGGATTAATTGTTTAGTTAGCTGCATCCGAAATTTAAAGAGTTTTCGCATTGGCAAAGATAATTACAATGATCCCTAATTGGAGGCTGGATTTATTACTCTGTTGATACTTAAACCTGATAAAAGACTCTTTTGTGTTTCAGTTAAAAGCTTAGTTTCAACAGTTATTTGCAAATGATTGTTATGATGATTTATTTGATCATATTACTTAAAACAAAAACAAAAAATTTTAAAAAAATCATATCACTGACTATCCATTCAAAGCCACACGGATAAACCAAAAAAAAAATGAATAAACGGTCCGTTGCAGCAGTAACACCGGCGGGAACTGAGGTTGAATCCTAATGGACATCACCGGTAACGGTACAACCTTTCTCAAAGGAAGTATATCCCGTCATAGATGGGAGGAGTCACCACCCCACCTATTTGTGTGCCCTCTATGGTGGTGAGATCTAACCACCATGTAAAAAGTATCTTATCCTATCTATATCTTAAAATAAATTTAAACTACAAAGTAGAAATAATTTATAATTTTTCAAAAGTCATTCAGTTATAAAAATTATTTATTAAATTATTATTTATTAAAGAAAAATTTTATGAAAGCATTTAAATAAATAGCTTTTTTATTACTCTGATTAAACTCAATATCCAAATTAAATCTGATAAAATATTTTTTTATAATTTCAGTTAAAAGCTTAGTTTCAACAAGTATTGTTGCAAGAACTATTATGATTTTCTTGAACCTACTGAATTATACAAAAGAAAATAACTTAAAAATAACGTAATTTACAATAGTAAAAAAGCATCAAGGTTTTCTAAAATTCATTAAATTATAAATATATATTAAATATAATTTGGAGAAACTTTTAAAAAATTAGTGTTTCTATTATTTTGTTGATACTTAGTATCTAGATGACACCTGATAACGTTTTCTTTTGTGTTAAAGTCAAAAACTTAATTTCAACAATTATATGGAATTGATCAATAAACATATGATTTTTCTGGACTTATTGCTTAAAACAAATAAAATATTTCAAAGAAAGCGTGTGCTACAACAGTAGAACGAATTCATGATTTTATAAAACTCACTAAACTAAATAAAATCTATCAAAAAATAATTAGAAAAAATACATTACAAATTAGAAAAGCTTGATAATTTTTAAAAAAAATATTTTTTTTTAAATTTTTTAATATTTTAAAAATTAAATTATAAAATTATTTATTAAAAATATTTTTATGAAAGTGTTTAAATAATGAACCTTTCATATTCAAAAGTATTATGTGTAATCATTAATATAAATAATTTTCTTTGATGATTGACTTAAATTCCCCGTAAAATAAATGCTTTTAAAATATCCGACTAAATTCCAACGTTTTTATTTTTAATTTTTAAAAATATTTATAAGATTTTATTATTATTAACATAAAGATAATTATTAAGAATATTGTTAACCTAAAGATAAAATATTTAATAAAAGTAAAATTATTTAAATATATATGTTGCTTTGCAGTAAAACAAATTAACGTGAATTTTAGCGTTTATTAACAAAAAGTAGGACTATTTTACAAAAAAAAATGTTAATTTTTTAAAAAATTTTACTTTGTAATATTAAACATGTAACTTATCTCAAACTATTGTCTAAGAAATATTTTCCAAATTTTTTTTTCTGTGCAATATATGAAATTATCTATGAAGTTCGAATATTTTCCTAGAATATTTACCTTTAGCAATAATAAAACTTTTCTGGAACATTCAATATCAAATACATAATTGGTTATTTTCTGCACATAATAACTAGAACTAATTAAAAAGTTCATTAAGATATCTTGTGGTTTTAGAATTGAAAACGCTAGTACAGTTGAAATATGAAAAAAACACGCTCTTCATAAAAAGAATTTCAAGTTTTTAAGTATTTTTAAATAAGCATAATTTCCTATAACATTAGCTTCTTATCGGCAAAATAACGATATTACTAGACAGAAAAACGTACAATTTTTTTTAAACCATAAAAAAAATTGCGAATTTTCATCTGTAATCCAACGTCGGATACCTTAGCCCCTTAACTGGTTTATTTTCCTTACTATCTAATAAGATAACACCATCTATTTTGAGAATATTTTCTTATTTTGAATGAAATTGAAATCCATGGGATATTTTGCTCATTTACGTATTTGAAGTCATTTTACTATTGAATTATAATTGTTATGAATGATTTATTTTTTGTTTACAACAATCAAAATTCTATAAATCGATGCACGTACAGCGTATGGGCAAACCGGTTAAGGGGTTAAAGTCTCAAAATACAAATTTATAGGTACAACTGCGTCGCCTCAATACCACAGTTTTCTTTATATTCGTATATTTATTAATACTGAATTTGCACATGCGTAAAATTAGTTAAAATTATATACATATAATATTTATTTAATCTGAGGTAATTTACATAAAATCCTGTTTCTACAAAAGAGTACTTAATCCGGAAATGCTTCAGATAGGGACTGAGAAGCTTAAGTTTAATTCTCGCGTCTCCAGTATATGTAATAAATGTGTAGCGCCGATAAACCTCCGTTTCTTTTGTCCCCTACGGTAGGAGTTGTAACATTACCGGTGACAACCATTAGGATTCACCAAAAGTTTTTGGTTCGGAGCTGTCACGATGATTAAAACATTAAGTTTACTAAGGATGCCTCATCAGAAAATGGAGACAGCTACTTTACCGTTACTACTAAAATGAAAAAGAGTAAGATAAATACTTTGTAAACACAAGTATAAGTTAGCTAAACTTTAAAAAAAATAAAACTAATAAAATGTTAGTAAGTATTTATTTAAAAAATAATTCGAAAACCCTTTCTTTGTACAATTTATATGTCCCGCTTTATCTAAATGGCATTATAAAGCACTCCAATATATATGCATTCTAACTTTTTAAACATTGCAAATGCAGTGAGTTGATTCTTTTAAGCAAGTCCTTGCAGCATTATTTTAATAGCATATATTTATTTTATGAGGATTTATTTGAATTTCAAATATAAAGCATAGATATTTCTTTTTCATTTTGTTTATTGAAATCTTGAAAAGCATTTCTATAATTTGTGATTTCACCGTGAGTACAATTTTAAAAAACTGAAGAAAATGGCGAGGAAAACCAGAAGGATCATTTTTAAGTCAAAGTGATGCAAACAATTTAATCAATTCCTGTAAGATATTTAAACTTAAAAAAGTATTAAAAAGTTAATCATATACTTTATAAGGAAATATAAATAATTATATCTTTTTTATAATTTTAATAGTCCTTTTTATGTATTCGTTGAAAAAAATCTATTTACCTAATATTGAATTCAATACATTTGCTGAAATGAATTTTTTGCTGAATATTAACATCAATCAACTATCATTAAGCCGGTTTTTGAATATTAAGTTAATTAACAAAAAAAAACCGGTAGATAGAGTTTTTAACATTTTTAAAAACTACATTTTTCTTGTGACTTAGAAAAATGTAAAATTTTGAAAACTACTTTTGAAGAATAAAAAATGGCACATGAAGCTTAAATTGAAATACCATCACGTTTGAATTATATACAAAAAATCACTGAACACGACTAAATATTAAATTCCATTTTTACCAAAAAAAAGTTAATGGAGAGATGAATTTTCAATAATTATATAAATCACATGCGAATTATTCATTTATATTACTTTTCTTTGATATTTAAAACTTGATTCCCAAAGGGAGGCATATATCTTTGATAAATTTTAATTTAAATTACATATAATGAAATACTTCCTTTTGAAATTATATTAATATATTTATGTACATAATAACAGATACTTTTTCTTAAAAATTGTATCCCTGTTTTAATTGAAAATATCACATGTCTTTTTTCTTGGAAAAATTGCAATTAAGTAAAATATTTTGATACAGTTTAGTAAAATTCTTAATCAAGTCATTAACTCAAATATATTTTTAAATTACATAAAGAAGCGACAATAGAATCTCTCTAAACGAAGTTAACACTTTGAAGTATCAAGGTAATAAATATCAAGATAATTCAATTAACGTTCTGAAGATAAGTATCAAAATAATTCAATTAACGTTCTGAAGATAAGATAAGTATCAAGATAATTCAATTAACGTTCTGAAGATAAGATAAGTATCAGGATAATTCAATTAACGTTCTGAAGATAAGATAAGTATCAAGCTAATTCAATTAACGCTCTGAAGATAAGATAAAAAATATATAAATTATTTAATATTCTGAAGATAACACAAGAATCAAGATAATTCAATTAAATTTCTGAAGATAAGATTAGAATCAATATAATTAAATCAACGTTTGAAAATAAGATAAGAATCAAGATAATTTAATTATCATTCTGAAGATAGGATAAGAATCAAGAAAATTATTCAACAACGTCCTATACTTCAAATCTATGATGTAAAAAAATTTCTATACCATGTCAAATATATTGTAAAAATGAAAATATACAATCATATATAGAACGAAAGGCAACATATCTTGTGCTGATAAATATTGATTTTTTATTTTCATTCGCTTACATTAATTTCGTATGTTGACGTCTATCGAGGTCCTAATTCATCAAATTTGACACGCTTATTTTCGGAATCTGATATTTTTGTCATGCATTTTATAAACAATTTATGTTCAGCAATTCAGATGCACTTAGTTTGTGAAATATGAAAATAAACGTGTTCCTTTACACTTGATGCGGTTTAGTTTAATTCAGTTATACTAACGTTCCGTTTCAAAAAAAAAAAAAAGGGGAGGGGGCTACTCTGGGACTGCCATCGTAGTTTCGACCCGATTTCAATTGATGAGGATGACACCTGAGCTGACATTTTTCTTCAAATTTTTTTTCCACACTAATAGGATAGCGTTTTTCTCTAACGGATTTAATAAGCACCAGACCAGCTTTCACGGTGTTTCTTAAATGAATCAGGCCTTGAACGTAAAGTTTTCTTCCTCCAAATCCGAGATAATACCACCTGGCAATCGCTACCTATGCAGAATAAGTAAATACAATCTATTTTCCTTTGCTTACTTTCATTTTATCCATTGCTGAAAAGCGATACCAAATTACATCATTCTGCATTTTCTAACTCAAGAATGACACAGAATCTTAACATTTTCCTTCATCTTTGTAAAAAGTGAATGATCGAATTCAATTCGAAAGGACATCAGCCAGATATCGAACTTTAAAAAAAAACTACGATGTAAACTGAATTACTATGATTAAACAACTTGGCTATGATGTGAATTTTCTGGATCAAAACATGAGCCAGGAAGACAAAGATGTTTGCCTTATCATCTGATCTCTGCTCACTCTTACAAAGTCTTTCCTATATAGCCTTCATATAGCTTTGAAAAAAGATATTTATGAGCACTTTCTTCATAGCACCATATTCTTCTGTCAGCTATTGACGAAATAATTGTGAAAATTTTTAGAAATTGTCAGAAATACTGCACTAGGATAAAGTTTCAATCTTGATTCATCTATCTATATATTTGAACAGTCTTTTTTTGGGATTGATTGGTTCGCTGGCAGTATTAGTTAGATTTAATTTCCTTAAAATGTCTTAGATATATTTAAAATGATCATGATATTTTGAAATTAGCAGATATTAACGCTATGTTGTTTTAATTATCTTACTTATGGTCGACTCATTGTATACGTGAAACTTTTTTATCGGAGCTAGAGTAATTACATGGATATACTACTAAGAAATGTAAATGTGTGGTTCATTTGTCATAAATTCTCATGTATTGTAATCACATATTTATCTCATATTTATTATTGTAACTACATATTATTCTCATGTATTGTAAACTACAGAGATATTAAACACAGTACTTACGTATGAGATCATCTTTGCCAATGATCACTAACTGTTTAGTAATTCATAGGCGATGGATTTAAATTTGTCGATAAAGATCAACGGATTACATCATTGCCGGGTTGCCATAATTGACGGTTTAGCAATTCATTTGCGACGACTTCAAATTTGGCGATAAAGTTGGGCGGCCTAATAGGTAAGTACCTTAAACACTTTCAATTTTCAGTTGTATTCAGCCATGGAAGAAAATCAGAGAATAGTTGATGACACAAAGACACCAGTTTTAATTTTTCACTGCAGCAATATAATTTATTGTTCAAATTAATTCAAATAACATATATATTTTTTAATTATTGTCAATGCTCAGCAATTATATTGATCTGTGATAATTAAATGAAATTTTCTAAACTTTAAAATGATGTTAAATTCATTTTTGTGCAATAATAGTTTCTGAAATTATCGTGAAAGGAAGACAATATTCAGCAAAACTTTATTTAATTAAAATTCTATTGATGATGATCTTGTGCCCGTTTTACAACGGAAAGGGGGAGTGCAGTAGCATCTGAGGTTAATTAGCCCGAAGCACTTGAGGACAGAAGTCTGACTTCCAGCTCATATGAAGATGGCACAGACTTATCACATTCATTTTCACAGCCTCATTTTTTACAGAAGGGTACATTCACTCATTTCACAGATAGAGCACAGAACAACTACCACGCCCTGACCGGAATTCGAGCCCAGGGCACTCATATCACGAGGAAGACGCACTACCTCTGTGCCAGGAAACGCGTCTTAAGCATTAAAATTCTATTAAAGCTTTTTAAAAAATTACTTCAAGGTGTAGCAACTTCTCTTTCAATTTATATATATGCCAAGTTTGGTATCTCCAGTAAAACCATCTAACCTGTAGGACATTAATTTTCACACACACAATCACATTTATTATTAGTAGATATTTAGAAATCTAATTTTCATGATAGAAAATGCCAACTTGCTTGCGAAAAATATATTTAATTTTATCAAAGAATATGTATTTATATATGTGCTATCATAGCTATGAAAAGTCTTACTATAATATATTCTTAAAATAGTTTTTAAAATTTTAATTTATACGGCCATAATATTCATCGAAGTAATTAAAAAAATGTTAATATTTTGTATAACTTTTAAATAAAATCATAATTCAAAACAAAAAAAATATTTCTTAGAGAGCTCTTTCTCGAAGAGATAACTGTATTTCAAATATGGTTTCTCTAAGTGCAATCGTTCTCCATATTCCTATGCTAAGAATTTAATTCATTTCATCAATAAATTGATGGGTACACTATGTGTGGGAAAAAGTAATAAGAATGGCCAAGCACAAAAATTTATTTACATAATCATTCAAAATAGGAATACATGATGTATAGATTTCATCATAAATTTGTAGTACGAAACAAAAAATCCAGCATGCAAAAAGACAAAATCCTATAAAAAAGTATTAGAATCTTTAATTCCTAGATATATACAATAGCAAAAGGCTTATGAAAAAGGTATTTGTAGCAATAATTAAAATTTATTACAATTACAACTCTTTAAATATAGTTGTGGTTGTTTTTAATGGCACTTGCCATGGACAAACTTGTTACCGCAGTCAGCGATTTTAAGCCATGGATTAGTCTCTTGTGTTTAAGTAATGCCAGCCAGAGCTAAGAGAACGTCTTAGCTACTCACACAACACATTTGCTTGCACAAACCGCTTTTACAGAGGCGGCAATTTACACTTCTCACCTATAGAACCGATGAAGAACAACTATGCCCGAGTAGGGACTCAAACCCAGGACGCCCAGATGACAGACAAGACGCGCTACCTCTGTGCCACAAATATTGAAATTCAATGTGTAAATAGAAATGTAAATATAAAATTTAAAACTTATCAAATATAACAAAAAGATATGATGCTTATCCTAATATCATAAAAAAAGACAATATTTTGAATGTAAAGTTGAATGGATATCGTTTAAGTAACTGTAAGAAAATAATAAATTATGATAAAAATCTTTAAAATTCAGTTTAATTTTAAAACTTAAATTCCTAATCAAAGTTTTAAAAATAGCCTCAAGTTGTACACATTCCCCCAGTGAAATACACATCTAATGAATTCTATTACTCTTTTTTTAACAATATGTGGTGCAGAATTTGACCAGATGAGCACATATACATTCAAAAAAAAATTGTTACATTTGCCAACCAGCTGCTTAACCGACTATATGAGTTATCAATAATTTCATTTAATCCACTTAACTATAACTTAATACCCATAATAAGTGGAATTACTAGACATCAAAAATGTGTAACGAATTATATTACACATGCGCCGCTCACATTGTGCATGAAACTTTTAAATAGAAATCAGGTGGCAATAATTAGAAACGAAAATGTTCATTTCATAAATATTCTTAATACTGCTGTATGGTAAACTTTTTTCATTCGTCTAATGTACCACCCATACAATATTAAACATAATTGTTCTTCTTTATCTCTCAACAATGGCAGAAAATCACGCGATCAAGTAGTTAACGCAACAATGAGATCACTTAAAAATTCAAGGCAACAATATAATATATTGTTAAAAGTTAGATAAAAACATATTTTCAAAAAATATCGCCAAAAATTTGTCAAAATGTTACATGGCTATTAAATCAGTATTATAAGAACCAATCATTTTTCCAAATATCGATGCTTGCGTAACCTGATAATCTTGTGTTGTTTAGAGAAGGAATAATTTGGAAATCAAGCTGAATCAATTTGTAATAATTTAGTAATCAAGTTGTTGATAAATCCCCAAATGGGGCAACCTTCTGATTTATTTCTAATAAACTTAAAAGAGAAAAATTGATACTCAAAAGTAATAAGTCGCCAATTTGTTGCTTACCCATTTTGATGCTTCAAAAACGCCAAACCAAAAAAAGAAAAAACATCCTGTTTTTGCATGATAAAAATAAATTAGCTCTGAAACGGTGTAAATTTTTCACGCGATAATATTTTCGGAAATTATCCTAATAAATTCCTAAAGCTCAGCTTAAATTTTAATTATTTAAAATTCCAAATAAATTGTCAAATGCTAGCTAAGATGATCATTTCTACCTTCAAATTTCATATATTTCAACTTTGGTAACCATTAGTCAAACAAATTGGCATGCAGAACTACAAAACACACGTACATTCATTATTATTATTAGCATAGATAAAGAATAACAATTTATCTTCTAATATACGTAACTGTATTTCATTTATTTTTTTCAACTAAATCATAAAAGAAAGAATATCATTTATAAACTAATCATTTCATAACTCACTAAAATGACAGACATTTTAAAGAAGTCTGGCTATTTTAGCTCAAAAAAAGGAAAAAATAATAAAGGAGAAAAATGCTGGAAAATATCAAACTTCGATTCTGTCATCAAAGAAACTAAAATATCTTTGACCCGATTGTACCGGTGCTAGAATTTGATCAAGAAACTTGAAAGTTCGTTCCCTTGCACTGTAATTTAAAAGCCATCAATAGTGATTTTATCTCTAAACTTCCCGAGAGCTTCTTCTTTATTCTACGAACTCTCCGAAAATAAGAATTAAAAAGCTCTCCTTGAAAGATATATATCCGTTCAAGTTGACTTTAGAAAGATAATAGCAAAACTTTTGGAGAAGAAGGAGATAAATCGGAGCTTTTATACGAAGGAGAGTTGTGAAAATGATTGTGACACCTACTAGTGAAGCTATTTTAGAGCTGTGCCTTTGATTCCGCGAAATGAGGGGTAAAATAGTTAAACTATCGACGCGTCAACGTTAGGTTAAGCAACGTACAGATAGTAAAGTGTTGTAACATCGATATTTTTAATTAATCGTTATATCGCACTTTGCATGATTTGGCTATCTGCCAACAGTCTTTTATCCCTATAGAAAAATCTGTGCTGAGTTTAGATTGAAAATGTTTTAAGCCACTTATAAGTTATTTCAATGGAAATATGTTGGTAAAATATTCGTTGTAATAAATTTATTATCTGTAATTAGTTGTTTCAATTTACATAGTAAGACATTTATGCATTCATATTTTCTATTTATTGGCTAAATTAATTTACAAATATCTGAATATATGAGCAAGGCTTTGAACAAATTAATATATATTCATTAGAAATAATATATGTTTGAACATGTGCTGGCGCTCTATAGGACATGTTATTTGAATTATTTTTATTTGAATTTATTCTCCAATGACTTCACAAAGGTAATGATGTAATGAATTGTCCTTTTTTAAATATAAATTGATGAGTTTATTAGATTTATTGTTAATCAGCTGTCTTTGGTGATCAACTAGTCCTGAAAATACCGGACGTGTTTATTTTCAGTTACATCTCAGTTAGAACTTTGTTAGAACGTTTTAACTGTGATGTAACTGAAAATAAACACGTCCGGTATTTTCAGGACTAGTTGATCACCAAAGACAGCTGATTAACAATAAATCTAATAAACTCATCAATTTATATTTAAAAAAGGACAATTCATTACATCATTACCTTTGTGAAGTCATTGGAGAATAAATTCAGTGGTTCCTTTTAATTTAAAATGATGTCTTGTTCCTCTCTTTATCAATAGCTATAAAAGTTAATGGTATTAGATGATCGGCAAATAAATTTTGTTGGAGACAATTTTAACACAATTCACAAATTAGGGTTAAACTACCGGGTGTCCCAAAAGTTCCCGTACTCTAAATTTAAAAATCATTGTCCACGATTTTTTTCAAGTATATTAAATTTTGTCATACGAGTAATGAAACCATGGACATGCTTTTTTCGACGATCGACTTATCTCAAAAAATCTTTGGCCACCTCGATCCCCTGATCTGACCAACCCGGACTTTTTTCTTTGGGGATATTTAAAGGACAAAATTTATGAAGGTGATCCTCAAACAATAGAGGATTTGAAAATCTCAATTACCCAAAGGATACAAGAAATCACTCCTGGCTTGTTAAAACGCGTTTCGAAAAACATGCGCAAACAAGTTCAGCTTTGTCTCCAAGAAAGGGGTGGTCATTTTGAACATTTATTATAAATGTAAGTTCAGTATTTTTTTCCTTAGTTATGTTAAAAGTGCTTTTTATCATTGTCATAAAAATAATTATTTTTAAACCTGTTGTTTTTATAAAATAAATTCACAAATAATCAGTACTAGAACTTTGTGGACATCCTGTATGATTGATACGAATCTTTTTTTTTATTACAAATAGTCCTCTAAATATATCTATCATCTAATCTATTTGTATTACCATACCCGAAAGCGTGGCGAATATGTACTGTCATATTCACATGCACTCATTAAGGGTATCTTATTAGCAATTTCATCATATGTTTCTTACGAAACTGCATATTGGGTAAGTGCATTGCAGACAAAATTGCATTAATCTAGCAGCAGATTTTAACTAACCCTTCTTACACGATCCAACCTGCCGTACAAATTCTAGGTTTGAAGGCCAATTTCAATTTCAAACTAGGAAAAGAGAAGGTGAAACTAGGATACTTTTGGTGATACCTTGTTTTACATCCTACACTTTTCGTTTGAAACGAGAAAAAAAATCTTACCAGTATAGAATTTACAAGACAGGTTGGACCGGGTCTGAAGTGGAAGGGTGAAGACATAAATGATAAAAGATATAAATGATAAGAATTTTAAAACGAATTTGATAGATATATACACTTTAGGTGATAAAATCATTTTCCAGGTATCGTTCTTTTAATTCCTTGCGGAATTGAATAATTAAAGTCTCATGAATAGGTCGACATATTTGTTTACTTTATATCTCAAATCATATTGCGTCTTATTTCAAGGCCATATTTACTTCATACTGTAAAAAGTCGTATTAACTTATAATAGATCGAGAAATATCATTCACAAAACATTATACTCAAAATGTTGCAACAATATTTAATATATCTTATATGTACATGCTGTTCTACGACTAAGCACACATTAAAAAATGATTTCAAAAATAAAACAAAGATACAAGAAGAAATCTTAAATTAATATCTTGCTATAATATTTCCGGCAATAGGCTAGCATTTACATTAATTATTTTTTAAACAAAACATTCAAATTTCTTAATTATCTATTCTCTTTTTCATAGACCTCGAAATTTTATGTTATTCTATAATTTTATATTTATTGATATTGACAAATGTTGTAAAAGAATATATTTATACATTCCAAAAACTTCTATAATTTTTTATTGTTTTATAAAGTTTTAATTCATAAAGGAATGGATATGTTTGTCAATTTATTTTTACACAACCTTAGAGTTTATCTTTATTTACTACTTTTAACTTAATTTACTTCTATTTAAAACTACTTATAACTTAATTCACTTATATAACTAACAAAATGCTCTTTATATAAGCTTCGATAACTCTTAATTAAGAGAGAAACAGAGCATCAATTCTAAAGGAGATTTAAATGCCCGCAAAATTGTTAGAATTTACTGACTTCCCCGTTGAAATTAATTTTAGATTATCTTTAATAAAATGACGCGGAAATGAATACTTCTAAAGGTGCTCATATTTTAATCCAATATAGTAAATACCTGAAAGTGTGTTTGAATATCGGATATTAATAACACAAACTATTAATAATTTAATAATCAAATATACTCAGGTATTCATTTCGAATTAGAGTGATCTGGTGAAACTTTCATTTCCTACGCTCGAAATATCAAAGGGAATTATTTATTTACAATTTAATTTGAATCTATCTAAAGCTTGATTTAATGTTGAATATTTTGTGAATGAAATTGTTTATGAATCAACTATAATTTTCTAAAATTAAGAAATTTCGATGTCTAGTTTAAATCTTAAAATAGTTTAATTTTTCCGCAAACTAGGATTAGTTTCGAAAGGTCCCCTGAATTTTAAAGATTTTCACAAGACATTAAATAATTTTGTCATTCCAAAAAGTAAAAGAAAATAATTATGTGACAGATTCAATGAAGCAAGTTTATTCGATTTCAAGCAAATATAGCGCATGCGCTGAAATCTGGGTTGCCTCACAAAAATTGAAGAGGGCAATCTTAAGAAATTACGGAGATAGTAAAGTAGTAAGCTTCAACTTTTTTTTTGGTGTGTGTGTGTGTGTAAATGTGAAAGTTTGGATGGATGGATGATGTCACTAGACCATGCAAGAACAGCTGAATGAATTTTTATGAAAATTAGCTCAGGCCTAGATTGTAGTCTAGACTAGGACATATTATTCTACTATTTATTCTAATTAACTGAGTAGTTAATTTTTTATTAATTAAAAAACAACCTTATAACAACCTTAACCAACAAAATATTTATTTCACCACCATCAAATGAGTAAGGATTCAGATTTTTTTTCTTCCCGCTAATGAGGTTAGGCTTAACATGTTTTCGACCGATTACTTCAAACGATCCTGATTATTTTCTTAGTGATTGACGCATTTCAAATTAAATATTATAATTAATCGATTTTTTGCTTTTATTTTGAAGTACTTTTGAATTAAAATAAAACATAACATTGGAAATTTAAAATTTCGAATCGGTATTTCGTTACCTCAACTGACGTAGAGAATTCACGTATTTGTGTTGCCCAAATCGGCTTCTGACCATCAGTTCTCTCTCTCTCTCTCTTTCTCTCTCTCTCTCACACACTCACACACACACACACCTTTTTAAAGGTAGAAATAGTTGTCAGTCCGTTCCATAAATAATTTTACTGATTAGAATTTCATTTCATTTCTATTCATGTCTGCAGTAATTATTCTTTTTCTGTGGAAATTATTACATTATTTGCATTAGATATTACAAAATGAAGCTTACTCAATATAAATTGATGACCAAAATCCCAGGATTCCACTAGAGTATTGCGATTTAGAATAAGTTTATGTATCTCAAAAAGAGCATCGCAGTTTTCAATCCCAATTCTGATAGCAATCTTCCATGCATTCGGTTCTGATGTACATTGAATACTACACGATGAGACATTCTCAAATTCAAAAGTGTGAATACTTTGAGATGAGTTATGATACGTATTTCGTCTTTGGATTTTCATTTAAAATCGTGATATTTTCTTTAACGGCATCTTACGGCGCATTCAAACATGGCAATAATTTGGTTAATTTATTTACAAAGAAGGAAAAATGAATAGCTTAGGAGTTGAAACCGAAATGCGCGTCCCAAGAAATGGGAGATAATTCACAATATTGTTGATGTCAAGTAGATGGATCAAAAATTTTCTTTTTAAATAAAAATTTGCATAAACTTGAAAAGTGGTTGGTTTGATGGCTATTTATTATATCTTGATGATTATTTTACTCCTCTACCTGTGGCGACCAACTGGTTTATTAGATTAATGGATTCTAAAATGTCCAGTTACATAGTTTAGGTATCATGTTTTTAAGGGATTTCTCAGAAAGGTATTTTTAAACTTAATTATTGATAGGTATGTAGTACAAAGTATTTTAAGAGTATTTCATTTTATGTGAAATTCCCTTGTTTAATTTTCTACTTTTCACTTAAAATTTCAATAATAATTATAAAAATTGGAAATTTCATTTAATAAAATATTATTTTGCTGAAAATAAGCTTACTTAAAATATAAGAACAAAGAGGAAATGGCGTATGTTTTAGAAAATATTTTCATAAATCCCTAAACACTGAAGATAATTTAATTTTGTATAATATAAACAGCAATTTCAATAATAATTTGAAGAATGGAAATTTTTAGAATTCTTTTTGAGATTTAATAATTTATTTCAAATATAAGGACATAAGAGGAAATATTATGTGTACTATATAATATCTGTACAAATTCATAAATGCAGAAAACCATTGAACAAAACTGTTTCTAATTCAACAATAAAAAACCATTTGCTAAAATAAAAGAAGTAATATTCAAGCCATTATGATGATAACATATTTAAATTTAGGAAATCCTTTCTATCCTAAAAATAGACTGTTTATATTCAATTTATGTTTCTTATATTAATTTAATATACTTGTTTACGTGTTTATGAAATGCAAGATTTTATTATTTGCTGAGAAAAGCATAACAATAAAAGTTTAATCACATGATAAACAATGAGATGAGTAACCTTAAAAGTATGCAATTTCATGATCCACATAAATACTGTTTACGATCCTGGTGTGCAGAAAGATAAAAGTATTACACAGAGAATATTATACATAAATGCAATACAGTAGACGATTATAATTTGCTTTTACTTCGCAACGGCCAACAACAACCAAAATGGAGGTGTACAGAAAAACATCTCGCAGTATCTTTATTTCCCCATAGGCAAACTGATCAAAGTAATCTTCGAAACGCTCTGAGGAAGTCCCGGTAAAGCGTCCTATGTCCTATTATACTCACGAGGAACATAATCCATTTAGGCTACTACTCCTACACAAATTGGGTTCCTTGCTTGTTTTTCTTCATACTTCGTGGATTATTTTGCCTTGGCTCGACGGATATTGTTGTATTCACCAGCTTAGAACGAGCATTGTCATGGGCTTGGAATATTTGTTCCAGGCCTTAATAGAGATAATTCGACAATGCATTGCTGTAGATATTAAATTTTTAAAACGAAGTTAAGATGCAAATGTAAGTCCTAAAAACGTTTATGGAAAGCTAAATTTGCTAAAAGCAAAGCAGTTTTTTGAAGCATCCAAGTAGAAAATATAAAATTGCATTCAAGTAATGTCATATGAATCATATACAATATTGTTTGATATTTAACAATAATTCAAATACTATTTAATACAGAATAATATAATATTATATTATACAATATGCTGTCATATGCTGTGCTACCCAATTAACAGTTATTTTGTTGATTTTGTTTTTGCATTAGAGTTATTTTTAATGAGAATTTGAGATTCAATTTAAGTAAAACTGGATCTTCCACTATACAAAATGTTTTTATTTTGAACTTTAAGAAATTACAAAATAATAATTTTAACGTGTTTATTCATATTAAATATAATTTAATAGCTTTTTAAGGATATTTTGGCTTATGAAATAGCAATGATGTAAAATTTTGGAAACGTTACAATTACAATTTTGTCATTTGAATGCAAATGTAATTGTTGCAAAGTCCGAATTCATATTTTAATAATAATAAAATTTAATAGGAGATGTGTAATTTCCTCCATTATTAGGTTAATAATTGTTAGAATAGATAATGTTTCTGTCTCATTGCAATTGAAAGACAGACCATTGCACCTTCAACTACGAAATTGATAGGCATAAAGCACTTTCTCATACCGTTTTAGTAATTCTGAGACAATCATTGAGCATTGAAGATGTGCTCAAAGTTATTTCCAATTGCCTCATTTCTTCTTATTTTAATTCATCCAGCTATTGAGAACTTGACTGAGAACCAGACTTTGAATTTCGTCATATAGTCATATACAGGATGGTTACGATTAAAGCTCTACTTCGAAAAAGTATGCAAAGAAAATATCTAGACTAAATACTGTAAAATGGTAACAGTTTAAAATAAATCATTGGAATTTCTTTTCCGTAATAATAATGCTTAGCAAGAGAATTACGATCTTGAATTTCTAAAGACATTTTTGATTCGTAAGAATAAGAGTTATGATAAACAGACCCACTTTTAGATTCAAAATGACGTGCCAATCATCGTTTTATTCTTCCTGGAGTAAACCAATTACAAGCCATTGAGGTTTTGCATTAACTCCATCAAAACAGTTTCGTTTTAGAAACGATTAAAAATATATTCAGACCAATGTTTTCATGTCCTATTTTGATAAATTCTATTTTACTTAAAATTGTTGATTACAGTGCCATTTCCTCTTTTTATGATTTTTTTTTGGGGGGGGGGCAGGGAGGATTATAATGATCTCCTTTAAACTATCACCAAGTTCAATAACATTTGGTTTCCTTTTATGACCTTTGACATGAAAGGAAATGTTTTGAATAAAGTGCGAATAGCATTCATATCCGCATCTATGAATTTGCTTATTAGTTTTGCTTTATTAATTGATTCAAAGAATTTTAAAACGAAACATCGGGTACAATCTACTCTAATCTTTCCAGCATATTCTCTTATAAATGTCTAACTCCCCTCCTCCCTCAAAAACCCCTAGCATGGCATCGGTGGATAATAGTTAAAATAACTGTTGGCGTAAAGTTCGTATTTTTTATTGAATCTGTCGAGTAAAACTTGGAGTGCGTCTTGATGATTAAGCACTGATATCGGTTACTAGCATCTAAAAATCGGATTTATATTATAGTTCAGTTTTTTGCAACTAATTGAAACAAATATTTGCGCCAAAACTATACTTCTAATTCCTGAATCATACAGAAAAAAAATTTATATTTAGGTCATTAGGTTTTTGAAAATCTCGTTTGCATGTTTCTGGAAGAAGGTCAACTATCTATTGGATTGGACTTTAAATTTGAGAGGTATTTACTCTCTAGATGTAAAATCGGCGCGCCAAATTTTATTTATTTTATTTCTCTTATTCTGTAATTGGTGTATTAGTTTACTTCAAACAACCGGACAAACAGAATTCCTTTGAATGAATCTTGCTCAAAATTTATTGGAAATCCGCACATTTGTTGTAAATATCGTATACCAAATTTCAAATGTCTAAATTAAAATAGTATCGGATGGATTTTGCCACATACGGATAGAAGATCAGACATAAATACCTTGAAAAATGCGTTTGTCGAAATCAATGAATTCTTTTGTTGTTACTTATGGCACTTACCTATGGACAAGCCCCCCGCTGATACAGCAGCAGATTTGAGCCGAAAGGAGCGTCTCTTGCTTTTGAAGTACCGGCAACTAGGGCCAAGAGTACGACTTAGCTACACACTCACCACATTTGCTTGCACAGCACCTTTTTACATGGGGACACCATCACATAACTCACAGAAGAACCACCATGCCCAAGCCCGGGACTCCCAGAACACGAGGAAGACGCACTACTTCTGTGCCAGAAAACCGTCACGATGAGTTCTAAAATGTTGTGATTCTTTCAAATATCGATCTTTCCGTTGATATGGTAGGGTGTCATCATACTGCTGTTACGAGATCCGTTCCAAAATTGTCCTAGCGTTTCTCTTGAACGAGAATTTAATATAACTAAACTAAACTAAAATTTCCAAATCTCTAGTTTTTACTTTTTGACGATATTATTACTTTCTATATGCTTCGTATAAAAATAATAAAGGACCAGAATCAATGAATCGAAGAAGGGTAAGAACATAATGAATAAATTAAAGGGGACAGTTTAAAACAAGTTGGGACTAACTGGGATAAGAAATGGGACATATTATTATCCCATTTCTTATCCTAGCACCAAATTAAAGACACCATATTAATGCAATTATGTATAATTGCATTAATATGGTGTCATCGAATACACAGCATTAATATAGTGCCACCGAATACATAGCATTCATATGGTACCTTATAATTGCATTAATATGCTATATAATTGCTATAATATTACATAGCATTAATATGGTGCCTTTTAATTCAAGAAAGCTCGTTTATTATTGATATAATGTCCTTTATAAAAACAGATCAAAAGCGGATTGTTAAACTATCCAAGCTTTTACGCATGCGTTTTGACTAAATATATTTATGCAGAGTGGTATAATTAGTCAAAATAGGGTGGAAGGAAAGATGAAAGGAGGGGGTGTTTACATTTAACAATGAAGACTCGCAGTTTTATGAAAAGTAAACATAATGGATAATTAGTAGTACAAAAAGAAAAATGTACTAATGCAATGTGCAAAGAATAAGAGACAGTAATAAATAATTCCTCGTTTTCTGCTTCTTGGTCATAGTATTTAATACTATTATATAAAATTGCCGTCGTTCTGCTCCTGAAAGCTTTGTTATATCTTGAACTAGCCATATTGATCTGAAAATTTGAGTTAAAATAAAGCGTGGTTAGAAATGTCCCAACAATCGCTTACACATGAACAATAATTGAACTAAAAATATCAAAGGGGGGATCCAAGGTAAAAGGAAATACCGGAAAAAATTACTCCTTAATAAAATGGAATCGACGAAAAGTGGTCGTCTTCTGAACCGTTGACAGTATTTATTATAAGGAAAAATATAAAAGAGAATAACAAAAACAAAGCTCTTGATTACTGAATTAAATGAATGCCATTACTATACATTACATGGAATTGATTTGTATTATATTAAAAAGGTCAAAGTTGATTATTACAGTTACAATTGTGATTATACAAACACTATCATTCAACTATCAAGAGGATTGTGTTTGAGGCTATCGTTTGGTATAAAGAGTTATTTTTTTAATTTGATTATTTTTTTCAATCCCTTCATTGAATAAAATATTGATATAAATAATATTATTAAAACGAAACAAGTTTTGTTGTCTTTTGATAATACAATAATCCTATTCTGAACAGCATATTTTGAAATGAATGCACCAGAAAACACAAGTTTTCATTATTAATAATAATTTTTAAATTTGATATGTTTATTTAAAATTTTTATCAGTGTTAATGCATGAATTGATAAAACCGCATGGTTGAATGAATGCTCTGTAGCTTCGAATTCCCGGGTGATTTCTCAAAAGAGGATTCCACAACAACAAAAGTTGTTGAACAGAAGAACAAACTCGGCGTGTCATTTTTCAAGCAAGAAACATAATACTCATGTGTAATTATAGGAGTTTCTTTTACCTTCGAATCCATCCAGCGAATCTCAAAGGTCTTGCTAAGTGCTTAAAAGCGACAAGTCGGTTCCTCAAACAAAGGCGGGAAACAACATTCTTCTTTACTATTTTGCTACCTTCGGAAAGAAGAAAAAGAATAAGAAATAAATTCCAAACTCTCATCACAATTTAACAAACTGGCATTTCTCAAAAAGGGAATGAAATGGTTGAAATAAATAAAAGAAATAAGAGATCCCGATGTTCTGTTATTTTTTCCACTACAGAGGAATGAAAAAAAAAACGATAAAAGCAAATAGATGTTATTTCTCTTCTGGTATTTTTTTCTCTATTACCACCAATGGTAGTTTCTATATTAACAACCGAGGAATTATAAGACTACCACCAAATGTTCGACTTTTCTTGAAGCTAAATCCATCTATACTTTGATCGAAGAATGAGTGCTCGTGTCATCAAGGGAGCGCCATTTGGGGGCATGGGACTTTCTTGTTTTCACACGACGTTCGAGATTAAAGCAACCCATTATTGCACTTGGATTTGGTTATTTATACGATTTGAAGTAAATCTTTCCTGACCTTGGAATACTAAAGGTCCCGTAATTAATGGTAGCACTTAAAAGAAATTCATTATTTTTGGAATTTTGAATAAACTCCATAAAATTACCTTTTGAATAATTCTAAAGGTAATTCACTGGTGATGTTTCAGCAGGTAAAATTAGGGTGCTGGGGGGAGACTATTAATTAGTTTTTAAAGGGTTAACAAACAATACACAAAGCCATTAAGAGTTTCGCTTTTTTACCTAAAAAAAGTGAGAATCAGGGAACTAAATAAGGGGGGGGTAACTAAGGTAAATAACTGAAGTTTTATATTTATTTATCAGGAAATAAGAGTAAAGTAACTTATATGTATTTCCCTCTAATAGATGTAATAATTCTTACAGGGGATATAATTATTTTTAAAATAATTTATCCCATAAGCATAGATTTTTACTTTGATCCAAAAAATAGAAATAAAAAAAGTTTTTTATGAAAAAATATCGACATTCTATCTAGAAATGAAATATTATTTTTTTACTACATGTTTCATTTATTTTTGACCATACTGTAATGTAAGATCACAATTTTCTTATTTTCTTCAATATAAAGATTCTCTTATACTTTTAAGTACATAAATTTTGCCATCCTTAAATATAGAATATGTTGCAATTATAATGTTTACAGTCAAGAATTTCCATTCGTAGAATATATTTATATTTTAAGCTACCGTTTTATGTAAAAAAGTCATTTCATTTATTTTCAACTATAAATTCCTTTTATCCTTGCCTAAGTATAATTTGACATCATTAAAATACAATAGGTAGAAAATATAATGTTTACTATCAAAAAATAAGTAAATTCTATTAAGAGATAAAATTTATACTTTATTCTGCTACTCTGTATAAAAATGTATTTTCATTATTATTTTTTTTCAATTACGAAAATTCCATCATTTTTTAAACTGTAAACAGCATATATGTTTACTAAAAGGAATTTCCATGCCATATTTTTTCTCTGTCAGAAATAATGAAATTCCTTTTAAAAACTATAAATGCATTATTTCTTGCATTGTTATTCTTTTTTAGGTCAACATTAAATGTCAATAATTACATTATTTCGTCAATCATATTTCAAATTAAGTAGATGGCTCTTTCTTTATATCAGAAAACTTTACGCCCAACAGCAATAAATAATAAAATCAATAATTATGTTACGCCCGAAAGTAATAAAATGTAGAAAGTATAATTTCATTGAAATTTAAAAAAAAAACTGAACTTCTAAATAGATAATAAATATGATTATTTTAAGTCATTTATTTGCTTTTTCACTCAGCACTTAAATGAAAGAAAATGATTTCATTATTTCTAAGATCTTGTTTTAAACCCATTAGATAAAACGCTTACCTGACTTCTTACGATAAAACGATGTACCTGACTTCTTCTCATTGGAAAACAATGAGTCTATCATCAATAAATCGTAAACGCACTCAATACATTGTGTCAAAAAACAATAAATTGAAGAAAGTATAAACTTCATTGTAAAATAATACTGAAATTCAATCAAGATATTTAATAGGTCTTTTATTGATTCGTCTCTCTGAATTTGCAGTCAGTTTTTAAATGAAGGAATACAATTTTATTATTTCTAAAAATATAAATTTTAAAGCCTTTAGATAAAACTCTACATTTCTGTTTTGAAAATAATGCATCTATCTATTATGTCGAAAAATAATAAAATACAGATATATAAAGTTCCTTGTAAGAAAAATACTAAAATTATATCAAGATATTAAATATATATTTTTTATTCTGTCGTTTCTCTGATTTTTCAGTCAGCTTTTAAATGTAAGAATGTAATTCCCTTATTTCTAAAATTATAAGTTTTAAAGTCATTACATAAAGTTCTACGTTTCTGATCTAAAGATTATGCATCTATTATCAATAAGTTATAGAAGCGATGAATATGTTTCTTCAAAAAATAACAAATTGTTGAAAGTATAAATTCATTGTAAAATAGTACTGAAATTCAACCAAATATTAAATATGAAATTTTTTTATTACGTCACTTCTCTGATTTTGCAATCAGCTTTTGATTTAATTATTTTTAAAAATCTTATTTTAAACATGTTAGATAAAAGCTTAATGCACGGTACTTATGTTCTGAAAATAATACAATTATCATCAATAAATCATGGAAACAATGAATATATTACGTCAAAAAAATTAATTAATTAATTTGTCAAAAGATATTTAATTTTGCAATCAGCTTTTAAATGTAATAATACGATTTCATTATTTCTAAATATCTCATTTTAAACATATTAGATTTAAAAAAAAAACTCTACCTATACGACTTATGTTCCAAAAATAATGCTACTATCATCCATAAATCATGGAAACGATGAATATATTAAGTTTAAAAAATGTAGAAATATAAAGTTGCTTGTAAAAAAAAATACTGAAATCCGTCAAGATATTTAATTTTGCAATCAGCTTTTAAATGTAATAATGCAATTTCATTATGTCTAAATATCTTATTTTAAAAATCTTATATAAAAACTCTACGTACGTGACTTATGTTCTGAAAATAATGCAACTGTCATCCATAAATCATGGAAACGATGAATATATTAAGTTTTAAAAATGTAGAAATATAAAATTGCTTGTAAAAAAACTGAAATTCCATCAAGATATTTAATTTTGCAATCAGCTTTAAAATGTAATAATACGATTTCCTTATTTCTAAATATATTATTTTAAACATATTAGATTAAAAAAACTCTAAAGGCGCGACTTATGCTCCGAAAATAATGCTACTATCATCCATAAATCATGGAAACAATGAATATAAGTAAAAAAAAATGTAGAGATATAAAGTTGCTTGTAAAAAAACTGAATTCCGTAAAGATATTTAATTTTGTAGTCAGCTTTTAAATGTAATAATACGATTTCATTATTTCTAAATATCTTATTTTAAACATATTAGATAAAAAAAACTCTACCTATACGACTTATGTTCCGAAAATAATGCTACTATCATCCCTAAATCATGGAAACAATGAATATAAGTAAAAAAAATGTAGAAATATAAAGTTGCTTGTAAAAAATGAAATCCGTCAAGATATTTAATTTTGTAGTCAGCTTTTAAATGTAATAATACGATTTCCTTATTTCTACATATCTTATTTTAAGCATGTTAGATAAAAAAAAACTCTAAGTACGCGACTTATGTTCCGAAAATATAGCTACTATCATCCATAAATCATTGAAACAATGAATATAAGTAAAAAAATGCAGAGATATAAAGTTGCTTGTAAAAAAAATACTGAATTCCGTCAAGATATTTAATTTTATAGTCAGCTTTTAAATGTAATAATACGATTTCATTATTTCTCAACATCTTATTTTCAGTTGAATATTGGATAAAGAGTCTATGTACGCGGCTTATGTTCAAAAAATAATGCTACTACCATCCATAAGTCATAGGAACAATGAAGATATTACGTCAAAAAATTTGTAGATATATAAATCTGTAAAAAAAAATACTAAAATTCCATCAAGATATTTAATTTTGCAATCAGCTTTTAAATGTTATAATACGATTTCATTATTTCTAAATATCTTATTTTAAACCCATTAAGTGAAACTCTATGCTTGTGACTTCTCCTCTGCCGAAAATAATGCCTCTATCGTCAATAAATCTTAGGAGCGATGAATATATTACGCCGTAAAATAACGAATTAATAAATAACTCAGTATTCGAAAATAAGAAGTAAATTTTTCTTCAGACCATAAAACCGAGACGGTGACGACGTTAAAAAGGAAAAGTAAGATTGCTGAAATGGAAAAACCGGTTTTACGATCCATTTGAGTGGTGGATTTTTATTGCACCTTTGGGCGATTTGGTTCTCTGTTTCAATCCCCCATACCCACGTAACACGCAGAATACAGTACGGGTAGTTAAGCACAATAATGGGCTCTTCGGTCAGTGCCTGTGGCTTCGGAATTTGCTTACTGCCCACCAAATTGGAACGTTAAATATTTTTTTTAAGCCGCTAAGCTCTTGATCAAGTCTAAAGCAACCCGGAATTGCTTAAACCAATTTCTGCAGACTCATCAATTTTCTTAAAGATCACGGCTTTCAATATCATACTTCGACAAGGGCAATTCAGAAGAAATAATGTTTCTTCTTTTTTTAAATGTCCAATTAAATATTCATATTCTTGCCTAAAAATTAAGAAACATGAAATTGATTAAAACAATGCCTGCTTTGCCATTAGCATCTTCTGAAAATCAGGCAATCTGCAGTGTTATATATTGTTAAAATCCATACAATAGTTGTTTGCTCTTCATCTATGATTTTCTCTTTTATATGCAAACACAATTGAATTGTGATTATATCACATAAAATAAGAGGAATGGGATATTTTAAAATGCCTTTTACCTTTTAATATGTGTATACTAATACTGAAATTATATTCCATGTCACTAATTTTTTTTTTTTTTACATTTACTTTTTAAAAATAAATGATCTGGATTTTTCTTGATCATTAATACTACTAAATATCTAATTCAACATTTAGCTATGCCGGCATACTGGCACAGAAATAGGCGATCGGGGCGTTCCGGGTTCGAGTTCCGATGGTTGTTCTTCTATGTACTATCTGTGAGGTATGTAAATGTGATCTCTCCCCTGTAAAAAGGGGCTGTACAAAGTATATACACAAGCGAGTGGGTATGTGTGGGTATGTATCATTTTCATATGAGTTAGATGTATGACTTCTACCTTTTAGTAGTCAGGGGTTATACCCTCAGAGGCTACTGCACTTCTCTTTCCATTGTAAAGCGGATATTACATCATTGTCATTAATATCTAGCTATCAAAGTAGAAAAGAAAGTGTTTATTATTCCTTTAGTAATAAAAACTGTCTTTAAATTATTTTTTAAAAATGAGTAATTACGTCTTAAAAAATAATTAACTGAATCTCCTTAATGCAAAATCTACTTAGAATTTTTTACTTTCTGTAGAAATATGATCATGACCAGCAATAATTCTAACAAATTGATACACCTGTCTGAAACCCTTATAAAATAGGAATCAAAGTATGTTTCTCTTACTAAATTTTCCCAATTATTAAATGTTATTATTTAAAAACAAACTCTAAAGTCTTGTGATAGTTTTATTAGCTATATAGAATTAGCTATTTCGAATAAGCTATATAGTCTATGTTTCATAAACTATGTAATTTCATATCGATTCACCCACCGACATTTGTTCGTGGGGGAACCAGTTCTGTTTTTCTCAGTGTGAAATAGTCCTATGTCCGTTTTACACATTCTTGTGGAGTGTCCTGGATTTTCTATCCAGTGTCCTGCATGTTTTCAGAGATCTCACCCTAAATTGTGTGAATTGTTGTCCAAAACCCACCAGTGTTTTTTTAAAAAATATTGGTATTTTTATAATCCTATATAAGCATTAACCGCACTTATTAGAACAGTATCATAACTTGCATCATTACTACGCTTTTCATGATCACCGAATAAAGCTTATAGGCATTAGGGTTTTGTAATCTTTCCATGTTTTGATTTTATTATAAATTAATACATATATTTTAAGGGTGTGGCGCAGCTTAGTCAAAGATGGATTTTGTGCCATAAAACAACAAATTCAATTCAACTCAACTCAACTCATTCATTTATAATGTACAATTTCAGTTTTATAATCCATAAATTTCAATTCAATTATTTATATATTTTAGTCTTATAAATAATCCATTATGAACTACAATTTTTTTCCCGCATTCGTAAAAGGACGGATTTATACTGAGTTGAATCTCATACGTTTGAGCAGCTATCTGAGGAATCATTTGAAATCTTTGAAGGTTAATCAGTTGAATAAGAAAGAAATGGTAGATATAATTTTGACTACCGCCTTGCAATAATGATTTATCCAAGAGGGGAATTCTCTTCGCTAGGATTCTCTTATCCACATCACATCAAGAGGGCTATTGGCATCTTGTTGAATGAAACTTTATTTCTATCTTTTCCATCTAGAACATCCAGATAAGTAGCATGATGAAAGAACCCTACTTTTTTCTTACCTAAACGGTTTGATGACCTAATAGTTGACCTAAATAGATAGACTTGTAGACAAAATATGCCCTAAACTTGATATCTCTTTTACAATAATGTAGTTGACCTAGATAAAATCTAAAAATATCACTCTTTAAATAATTTTTTGAAAATGCATAGTGAAATTTGCAATATTTAATATTAAAAATTTTTTTAATTGAATGCAATTTTTCAAAGCTAAAAGGAATAAAAAAGGGCATTAGAAACAACCGAATTGATTCTTTTAAGAACAGGTACCTTAAGTCCGTGCTCCTTTGTTTAGCTTGATTTGTTTCGTATTAGTAATGACATAATTCTGGTAAAATGTTTCTCTTTATTTTTTAACTTACTACTGTCTTACTTTTGTACACTTAACACCACGCCACATTCCGTTTCCAGAGCTCATTTGTCCCATTTCTGGTTTGGTATAGATGTAGGTGAACTTTATTGAAAAAGTTACAAACAAGTCAATAAGAAAGATACGAACAGATGACAAAATACATAAACATACAGCATAACATGATGAAAACAAAAATGAAAATATCTGGAGTACATTAAAAATGGATGGATGATTATGTCCAGTATGAGAGAAAATATGAAGGAATTATAGTCACTTGAGATGGTTAAAGAATAAATTATTGAGTAAAATGTGAGGTGTATTAGATAGTGCTCTGAAAATTGATATTATTAATCTAATTTGAAGCAGTTCTCCATGATCATTTAGAAATATAATTATGTTTGTTATTCTTTTTTTTGGAAGAGGAATTATTAAGGATTCTTCTATACCAAAATGTCTGTAGAGAGGATGAGATTTTTCGGAGGTACCATGAAAGAGTAAAATGTCGTAAAGTGGATGGGATCACAAACTTCCCCACCTGAGCAATAGTCATCTTCTAATAAATAGAAATGGTGAAGAAAAAAAGGGAAGGGACCATGTCCTGTAGCAAACAGGATTTCTTCATGAGTCTTGGAGTTTTAATTTTACTGTTTTGAGAATTTTAAAAACAGAGCAACCAGTATTTCCACTGTCGCAAAGATTTTACCGTTTTCTTCTAAATATTTTCTGACGAGGCTGTTTAAGCCCCGAGGTTTTGGAACTTCCATTGAAGCACCTTCGAAAATGGCCGCTTTTGTTAGAATATCTGTTTCTTCATTACCCCGATAAACAGCGTGGGCTTTGATAATTCTTAAGAAAATATTTGGGTTTTGATTGAGTAGGTACAAAAACTTTGTGCAATTCTGAGATCTCAATGTTGATACACTATTTTGTCTTTTTAAGAATCAAATTATGAATTTAACTTGAAATATAGTTAAATTGTATACTATATACATGGCATCAAATGGTAGAAAGTTAAAAAAAAACATATTTGAATTCCATGCTATGTAATTTCAAGAATACACCACAATTATTTGAATTGAACTATAAATTAAGGAATAGGAAGTTTAAATTGATTGATATACTTTTATTTTAGGAATTCAAAAAAAAATTTATAACGACTATTCCAATTCACCTTATTCTAAAGCAAATTATGAAATTTAATTATGAAAGAATTATTATCCTTTGAAAATATATATCCCCTGTTAATTTGCAGATAAAATAGTAAATAATAATTTGCAATCCAAATAAGAATTCCGGAACATATCAGCAAAGTGTAAAATACTGAAAACTTTCTTTTTAAGCACCATTTGATATTAAGAAAATAATCATAATTAGTAATACATGAAGCATCTAATTTAAGACATTTCATGTATTACGAATATTTACTTAATTTCAATCATTTAATGCTTTGTTTGCACTTAAATTTACTGACTGATAGTTTATTATTTTCCTCTTTACAAATATCTCCCACGCCTTAATAATTGAAAGCTTCAAGATTTCCATTTTAGCAAAATATTTGCTTTCAGTGAATAATTCAAAGTAACTAATATCAAAACTGCATATCTAAAAGCATCTGTCTCATGTGATTTAATTTAACAAGCAGGCTTTAGAACACCTGTGTTACACTCCTGTACGCATGATAGAAATTCAACGTGAGACCCGCAAAAGTAATTAAATGAACTTATTATAAATCCAGAGCGTAGAGGAAACTGTTGAAAATTACGTAAACTCTATTAGTTTCAATCGGGATATTTTCCCTTAGCGAATCAATTCAAACTGAAACCGTAATCGTGACGAATCCCTTAATAGTGCACGAGCTACCATTTCCTAATTTAAATATTTGAATATTTAAATTATCTGTATATTGAAATATTTGTAGTTATTTTCTGGTTTTTCTAAAATTTTGGAGGTATAAATTATGTATAGCTATACACGATTATTTATGATGCAGAAAATGAAGTTTTGGACTATGAAAAAAAATCTTTCAGTTTTCTTTTTCTTATTTTATGTTTACTAATTCGTATTTGTTTATGTTTCGGAGAATGAATTCTTGAAGAGGGAAAAATCTTATTTGTGTTTATGTTAATTCTTTGATTGTTGTTAATTATTGTTATCATGAAATTCAAATGTTGGTGTTAAACTTCCAGCAAATTTATATGTGATTCAAACAATAGAAAACTATAATCATACGTTATTCGATAGCAACAGGATGAGGTCTCGGCTCGTGAGTCAGAGTTTCAGATTTGAGACCTATTCCATTGAGAACCCGTCATGTAAGGAGGTCGGTGGCCAATCTGTTATCCGTCAATGTCAAACGACTTCCGGCTGGAGTGTTGTGACTTAGAGACTTAGTGCCAACTGCGGTGTCCTCCTCGTCTTCTGACAGTGGCTCAAAATTATGAGGTCAGTCCCAAAATACTCCTAGTGTCGCTTTACAAAGAAGTGTTAACATAGCTAAACTAAAAATTTTGGGAATTATAGATTAAACTCTTGAAATGTTAGTAAAAATTGCAAAGTTTGCCAAATTTGAATCTGTTACCTATTGTTTGGTTTACAGTTTCTAGAAGTTTTTATTTAGCTAATCCCATTGAATATGGACATGTTAAATTAAATCGTTATTATACATATATATA
>JAOUZG010002851.1:9811989-9832298 GCA_026289955.1 Argiope argentata | reverse complement strand
TATATATATATATATATATATATATATATATATATATATATAGATAGATAGATAGATAGATAGATAGATAGATAGATAGATAGATAGATAGATAGATAGATAATCCGATGAAAAAGGGCAAACATAGTAAATGTACGTATGGTTATAGCTTCCTTAGAATAAAAAGGAAAAGTTGCTGAATACTTTAACATGTGGTAGAGATTATTGAACAAGAAAGGCATTGCATGCTAAGGCTTATCTCATTTAGCATGAGCTGTAATAGAAAAAATACAATTTTTGTGTAATTCATTTACAAAAGAACGATTAAAATGGAAAATGTCACAAAGACAATAAATTGACACTTATGGAGAATTATTGGAACTCTCGTTCCTGAATGATCACAAGCAGAGTTATTTCGAACTCTGAATGTGTCCCAGTAAAGAGAAAACGGTTTCAAAGTACAAGAAATGTTATCTAATGATTAGTATCATATATATAAAGAGTCATAATTGTCACAAAGATCGATACCTGGCAATAACTACGAAAGGTCAGAGAAACAACTATGCCAGAGATCAGAGGTCAACGCTTACAACCACCATTGAAAAGAAAGTTTCTCGCCATATTGTTGACATGAGATCCATTTACTCTACAATTTGCCTCAATCGGAGTTTGTCTTTCTAGGAATTTGCATTTTCATCACTTTTAAGCATAAACATTAGGATAGTGAACCAATGTTATGCTCATTGATGAATCTTGGTTTTAGCAATAATTTTAAATAAAGATGTGGGGATTGAACTCGCTTTACCCAAGTTAAGGATTTAAGAAAGACCTTATATTCCATCAAGGGAAGTTAAAGGAGTGGAAATACATCCTGAGGGATTGAAAAACAAATCTCAATGCCTATACGACATTATCAGTGAAAAGCTGCAAAGATGAGTTTTTGAATTCTATTGTTTTTCTGATTCATTGTACATCCAGCCTTTAATTATTATTTATGTGTGATAACTCACTTTGTTCCTTGAAATGGAAACTATACAATGCTACAATGGCTTGGCCAATTACTTGATGAAAATACTATTAAGAATGTGTGGAATGTGATTGGGAAATAAATTGTAAGCCTTCCATACTCAACAAGTTCAACCCATATCTGAAAATATATAAGATCTCCTTCTTGTCTTGGAAGTCTTTGAACCAACCTCCAGTACAATGTCATAACACGTTAAAGATAAATTGTAATTGTACTTTTCTGATAGAACTAACCACACACTTTGACAAATTAAATCATTTTCTTTTTTTTCTGTTTTATTTTTTAGCTAAATTATCGATTGCTTGTGGTCCAGTCGCCTTTCAAACGACGTTTTTGAATAATAAAAGTTATTAATATCATTCTTTTGTGTTTTTTTATTCTATTAATGTTATATTCATGTATTTCTTTTTCCACCATTCTGACCTAACATGTTCTGAATTATTCCTATAACTACTAATCCTGCTTCACATTTGGATACCTGTCTATACGATAATCTGACTTCGTAATTATTAAATGGTTGAAAATTAACCTCCTAGATAAATAATATTTATATCAAGATATTGTATATTATCAAGCAGAATGAGGAAATATTGATTCACGTATGCTTTGATGATGTTGCATATATGTGCAGAAATAGAGATTATAATTTCGATCGACATCGATCGTGCAATAGAAACTACTAATATAATGCAGTAATTTATGTCAAATATGGCTATGCCATAAATTATACTGCTAAATATAAAGGATATATGACATAATATCCCATTATAGTGGTAAAACTACTATCCAGGGAAGTAACCTTTTTAAATATGATTTAGTACAAAAAAAATGAATGAATGTATTATGCTAAAGGGCACAAAGAATCGTTTTACATAATATTAATATTGGCCAGTACCTTGCTTAAATATATAATTTAACGTAGAATATGCATGATCTTATTAGTAAATAAAATATGTGTCACTAAATAGAATATTACAGAGAAAACCTATTATTCTGCCTCACATAATTTCAACAAATCAACAATAATAACAATAAACCCCAGAATCATTTAATTACAAACCTATAATTTTGCTTCGCAGCAGAAACAGTGTCATTAAAAGGTACTTCTCTAAGATAGGCTCAGTCGCATGCTGAGCAAGTGCTACATCAGTAAATTGAAATCTTGGTGACAAACTTGGCTGTCATTTGGCAAATTGGTGACAAATTTGGTGACTTTGAAGACCAAATTAATAATGCTGGAAAACTTCATTAGATTAGAACTGGATTTCATTAGAAACCGATATGCTTCCTGATTGCTCCAGAAAGCTCTCGGCCCACCGGAAGCTATAGAAAAAACCTGGCAGTCTGAAACTGGAGTGAACGGAACTGAACGGAATTGAGAGAAGACCGGTGTAAGCGGAGTTGGAGTAGAAGACAAATAAAGAATATTCGAGAGGATAGCGAAGCAACGGTGAAGTGCGAGCATTGTGTGAATTCAAGCGAGTGCTGAACTGCTGTGCGCCGAGTCCTGTTGTCTACTGTGGAAGCAGTGGCATATAGTGTGTGGAGTAGCCACAAGTGTGGTAGTGAGTTTGCGCCTAATGCGAGGAGACAGTAATAACTTCAGCCGTTCGGACAAAGCGTGGAGCTAAATTCCAAGGAACCCTCTCTTGCTGGATTTTGTCTGGCCACTTTGTGTGCTGTGCACCATTACTACTTGTGGACAACTGCCTGCGGTAGTGTGCTGTCCTGTGTTCATTGCGGCTATACATATTTGTCTTCTGTGCCTTCGTCGTCTCTTTGTTGGTATCTTCGTATAAATAAGCATCGTTGTGGTTTTCTACTGAGGCGTGCTGATTGCATCTTCACATCTAAACACCCACTATATAAACGAATTCTTTATAATCTGAAACAATATATAATAATTTATCTAAGCATGTATCCTTTCGGGGAAACTATCTAGTAATGCCTACATGAAATATGGATATAGAGTGAATGAAATGCATCATAAGTGAGAAAAAGAAGATTTATTCAAAGTTTTAGACTTGAATTTAGTAGATTTTTGAATAGATGACTATCGGAGATAGATATTCCCCAAGTGTATGTCTTAGACGGTCCATGGTGTCAAAACATTAGAGTCTTTATTATTGATTTTTGAGAGAAATATCCTTAATACCACAGTTCCTAGGTTCCAAGGAATAAAAAAAATCAAGTCATTGTTCATCAAACAAAATTTTACTTTTATTATTTCTTATTTTCATTCTTTTATTATTCAAACATAACTATTTATTTCATATAGAAAAACAGTAAAGATTATAAAAAAGTTAATTATTGCTATTGCTATTATTTTTCTAAGGAACACTTTTCAGCGTAAGAAAGTAGAAGTTTATAAAAAAAAACTTAGCAATTAATGCATATACAAGCGAATAACATTGTGCATGTGTTTAGAAAAATGAATATGGATGTAATATGTATAATTAATACCAGTAATATTTTTATTATTTATGACTATTTAATCCACGATTATTTATTTCAATACATGATTTATTTTTTAAAAACAGTTATAACGTCAACCAGTCATGTGCTGTGTGCTATACAAATTATATCTAAATATTGAAAATAACTTAAATATACTTATCAGGTTGTTAAAATGTCAAATTTACATTTCCTATCTTCAACATTTTGACGCAGTTCTAAACCAAACACATACTTAAAAGTCATTTTGAAACGCTTCTTATTTTTCATATTTACTCATGACATAATTTATCATCTTACTTTTCAAAAAAGTAACCAAATCTTCAAACTAAACAAGCTTTCGGATCAAATATGAATCTTAACAGAACTAAAAAGGAAAAAAAAGATAACATTTCCCAAATGAGTTGAAAAACTTCTTCTAATTGAAAATCATTAGCGCTCAGAATTTTGAGAAAACCGATTCCGATAGACAGAAGTGGATCTCCACCTCTTCAGCTGCGAAGGCATAAATTCATTAGAGGCGCAAAAGCCTCTTCATAAACAAACTCACAGAAAACATTCTAATTAAAAGTTTTCGAAACCAGCCTTCTACTCTAGAAGAAGGCGGCCATTTTGCTGCCGAGGAAGCTCTTCCAAGATTAAACTTAATTACTCTCACTTGTAAATATTTCGAAGGGGATTTGTGAGGCTTAGAGGAGAAAGAGAACTACATCAGGACGGGGGAGTGAAAAAAAATAAAGGAAATAAAGAAAACCGTCCTAATTAAAGCTCCGAATATTTACTTGATCTTCTATCTCGGAAGCTATTTGGAATAGCAGCTTTCCCGAAGACTGAGGGATAGCCTTTCATTGCGCCGATAAGAATGAGGAGCCACTTAAAAGTTGTAACAGCGTGATGAGATGCTGTTGAATAAATGTGACTTTAAATGTATTTGTTTTTAAACTCGTCTGATCTTCGGATGAATGAAGAATTATTTGTTATTGTTTTCCAATTAAGGGGACTATTTACACAAAAGTAATTATCTAAAGAGATTTGTCTTTAAATAGAATTGCCAGTCGATGGCGATAAGTAATTCACGAAACACGGTTTTATGACACAGAATAATAGTACCACATTGAGAGCAGATATTTGTTTAAAAAATTGTTATTGTATAAATTTGTGTATGAAAGCTGAAGTCATCATGCGTGATTAAGCGTGCAACAAATGATCCTGCACGGAAAGCAGAGTATACTAAAAACATTTCATAAAATATGTATTAAATTTTTATAGGAACAATAAAGAAATGTGTGAGTTTAATATTTTTAAATTAATGTTTTACTCATTAAAACAGATTTATATTTGACGTGAAATCTAAGCCCTATCAAATAAGCAATAAGATACTTCAAGCATGGGACTTACAACAAAGATTACCCACGCTGTATTAGAATCACGACTTGATAAATGTTATTAGAAAAAAATCATGCCAACGTTTTAACTCAAAAGT
Source organism: Argiope argentata (assembly GCA_026289955.1). Taxonomy (NCBI): domain Eukaryota; kingdom Metazoa; phylum Arthropoda; class Arachnida; order Araneae; family Araneidae; genus Argiope; species Argiope argentata. The sequence continues at coordinate 9,827,355 of JAOUZG010002851.1, read as the reverse complement.
AGCACATCTTTCCCGAGATCTGGGTTTACTAGGTTCGAGTCCCGGAGTGGACATGGTGGTTCTTCCTCTGCTCTATCTTTGAGATGTGTAAATGAGCTCCCCCCTCCATGTAAAAAGGGGCAATATAAGCGAATTTGATGCGTGAGTATTTAAGACGTACTCCTGGCTCTAGTTGGCACTACTTAAAAGAACAAGAGAGGCAGTCTCAGCTTAAAATCATTGACTGCGTCAGTCGACTCGTCTAGGATGTTAGCGACATTAGAAGCAAAGTAACAATCACAAGTCCATATAAACTGTTAAATCATCTAACTAACAAAACTAATTCAAAAGGAAATTGCTAAATCGACTAAAGTCGACAGGTCCCCACAATCCGAGTAAAAGGATAAAATACTGTCCATCAAAACACATTCCTTTAAAAGATCCCTATGATTCCCTTACTTGTTATTCAAAGATGTAAAAATATCTATTAAAATCTCACAGTATATATACACAGAGGTAAAATTTTCATTATATTTTCATCATTTTGCTTTATATCATTCTGCGTTGTGCTCGTCGCCACCATTTGTATATAATACGTTTCTCCCGGGATGAAATAAAGTTGTTGAGCAGCGAATTGTAAATCATTTACGTAAATAAGCGACCCTTCCTATTTGCAATGATTCAGAATTTGGGTAGAGATGAATTCACATTAATGGACGACGATGGGAGGTCAGATCATGCTAAAATGATTGAGAAGAATGATTTTCTTTTACAGAAAATAATAATACGAATGGATTGTACAACGTGTTATCGGGACATGAACCCAAACAAGCTTGTTTGGGACATTCTAGACCAATGAATCGTTACACGCCTACCACTCCCACAAACTCTAAAAGAACTTGCAAGAGCTCTTCTGGAGGAGTGGGACAGAATACCCCAGCCCCTCATTAACAGCCTCATTGACTCGGTGACTCAAAAGTTTTCAACGTTTCTGACCATCCGGAGAAGCAATTCCATATACTAAAAACGATTTTCTTTTAAGAAAACACCTTTTTTACCATGTCAGAACATGTTGTTTTGGGGATGAGGGTTTTGGCGTCAACGGAAATCTGTAGGCAAAAAATAAATTTTTTTTATCTGCACGAGCATCTCAAATTATCAGCTTTTAATAAACAGTTGCCATTGCATTTACAAACGCTCTGATTTTTAAAAAAATAAGTTAATGACTACAGCAAATAAAACTTTGAAAAATATGATTTTGAGCACGAGATTATATGAAATAAAATAAACAGGAAATGCGATATTTTTTAAAACAATAAATGCGAGACAAAGTTTTTTGGATCGTTTGCGATACTAAAGTGACTCATTCCATGAAACTATTAAAATGAATGAAAATACAATTTAACTTGCACCAGCACGTGATGCTTGGCCGTTAAAGAAATGGTTTTCTGACATCATACAGTTAAATATGCACAGCAGATTTCGTTTTAAATTTTTCTTTTCTTTTACGCATAGATTGATTTCTTTTTCTTTTTGTATCCATGAGCTCGATACAACGCATTTTTTTCTTTGCAAAACTAAGGCAATCTTTATTATATATAACCTGCTACGTCTGTCAATAATGTATTAATCATTAAAACAACCCTTTAGGCTCAAGATCAACCCACAAATTCTTATCTGATAAGATAATGGCATCATTTAAGGCAAATGGAATTATAGTTTGTTTCCAAAATAATTTGAATGCCACAAAATAAATCGATTTTTTATATACTACAAGACTGCCGATATGAAATCGTAAATTTAGCCTTATTAAAATCTTAAATATCTTGAGTTAATTTACTCAATATATAATGCTTTTTTATATCTTTGAAGGATGCAATTGATAAATATCAGTTGCTAATTATTGATAAAGCGCAACAACACTAAACTTAGAAATTTAGGAAATTATTCACGCTTTCAATACGCCCACATATGAAAATTTATTAAATATTGTAAAGAAGACGCAAGCTCGTTTTGTTTTGAAGTGACACATGTTCGAGCATTGTTACTCTGGCCAGCGGTGAGATGATTCTTCCATTGTTGCGCATTGTGTTTCTCCCTTTTAGTATCGCTCTTTGGACTTGAATAGAGTCAGATAATGGAGAAAACATACGATTGCGGCCCTTTGAAGAAGGAATCCGTGTCAAAACAACAGATATGGCTATTTCTTCTATGGACTACCCAAGCTGGGATAAAGTTCCGATAATGAACAACATATGCGGACCCCCCATGTGAATATATTTCCTATTGGCAACGTGGTGATGTTTCGGAGTTTCGTGATGTGACAAAGTGGTCACGAGCACCTCCACATCATAAGTTGGAATAGTTACTTTAATTTGTAAATTTAGGGTACATTAAAATTAATTGAACTAGTTTGGACGAGCGCAATAATGCTCTAACGTCATGAAGATTGGTAATTAATTAATATATTTTTTTCCTGAAAATAATTTAGTTATTTAAAAATAATAGATTTATATTATTTATGGGGCTATTGGGAACTTTTAATGGAATTACGTTGCACATGCCTTTTCTATTGGGGTGTAATTAAATGTCTATTTTGCTTGATTGGACTTGGAAACATAAATTCCAGAGTTTTAACGCGTGTAGCACATCGTAGCTATTTAAGGCCTAAACAGGTATAATTTTAAAATTTTAAACCCAGATTGATAACAGAGTTAGTTTGTCCGCAGCTTTTTAACGGCTGGGAAGTTGATGTAACAGTTGTCAATTGCTGCTCTGGGTCTCTTTCGAGAGCTTGACAATGCAGGATCATCTGCAGGCAGCTGGAGTAACTCGTTACGAATCTGGGGTAATTTGTCAAAAAAACTTTTTGACGTACTTTTAATAAATTCCGAAACAGGTTCAATTTGGAAGTCGTCATGGATAATTTTATTTCTGACGTACCAGGGTGCGTGAACTATTCTCCTCAATTGATAATTTTGGGAAACTTGCAACTTCTTAATATTTGTGGCTGATGTGCCCCCCCCCCCCCCCAGATTTAGGAACCGTATGTTACAGTTGGTCTTAGAATGGCTTTGTAGAGCAGAAGCTTGAACTTAATCGATAGCTTACTCCTAGGAGCGAAAAAGCTGGCGAGTTTTTTACTCATAATAATACCTTTTGTGAGGGCTGCTTTAACATGATTGTTAAAGCTTAATTTTGCGTCTAGTAACAACCCTAAGTATTTGTATTCATTTACAAAGGGGACGACGGGATGGCCGAAAATTTGGATAGGTACTAAATCGAGCATTTTCACTTTTTTAGTAAAGAGGATGCACGCGCATTTAGTTGGGTCGACTTTTTCTTCCAGCCTTCGAGCCAGCACTGTAAAACGGTCATATACTGTTGAATGTTGTGAATGACTGTCTGTGGACTCCAATGCTGTGTGAGAATGGCGGTATCGTCTGCGAATATCGCTAAGTGACAATTACTAGCTCTAGGTAGATCATTAACATAAATGTTAAAAAGAGTTGGGAAGAGTAAACTTCCTTGTGCACAACCGCTCAGGATTGGTTTGGGTGAAGACATTATATTATTTATCCGTACCCTAAAGTTACGTGAAGTTAGGTACGAGCGTAAAATTTTGACAAATTGTGCCGAAAAATCAATTCCCATGAGCTTGAATAGTAAGCCATCGTGCCAAATTTCTTTCCTATTGCGGCGGGTCAGTTCCCACGGCTGACGGCTGACCATTGGGAGTATTTCTGAAGAATTATTGGATGATCGGCATCTCCAGCGTACCAATGTGAACCTGAGAGGCGGAGCTATACCGAAGTTAAAATGGAAGGTTTTGGAAGGAAGACGGAAGGAGACAAGCTGATCTGGCTGAGACTGGAAGAGAGCTGATATGACTAGAAGTCGAGGTGATCCGATCTGAGCTGATCTCGAGTTTGATTAAAGATCTACCGTTATATCTGTAGATCTCTTGGGCCACACGTAGTAGCCGGATACACTAAACCACCCGTTAGTTCTTATATTAACTGTGAAACTCTTAATCCAGATGTAAATATTTCCCAGTATATTAACCTAGAGAACGTTTTTTGTCGTTGTTATTGTATAAAGATGTAAATAAAACCTTTGTGCTTAAACGCTACCAGTTTATCTTATTGACCAGGATCAAGTCATTACACTATGAATTAAATTGATAAAAATTAATATAGGTATACTTAAATAAATATATAGAAAAAAAATCGAAACATCGATTTTTTTCCAACATCACATCTTAACATTTAGCAATTGAAATGCAAATTTTGAGTGAAACAATTTACTATTCGTAGCGCATCCAATTATTACGTGCACATCGGCATTTTGATTAAACTAATTTATTTCCATTTAGAATTCAAAATACTTATTTTGTTAGATTCAGATGAGAAAAGACTCACGCTCCATCGTCACGTCCAAATCACTTTAAATATTTTACGAACTCAACTTCCCCTATTTTCGACTCAAGTACCAACAATGAAAACTCGAGCCTCTCATATTATCCTTCCATCAACTCATTCTTTACTTCGTGGCATTCTTTATTTAAAGATTCGAGAACTGGAGAAGACTTTCTTGAGATTTCAAGTCACGTTCCTTTCCGCGCTGAGGTATCTTTTAATTTCTGGCCTGCCACCTTTCACAATCGCAATTGGTAAGTGGCAACAGCACTCTCGGAATAGAAATGAGATTGTGAGAGAACCATCGACACTTCAAGTTAGAGTGTTTTCGTTTCTGAAAAGTTCGTGATCGTGTGAAATTGGTTAAGCTGTTCCGCAATCATTCGCGAAGAACAAAATAAACTATTCGGTTCGCTAAAAAAAATTTCAGTATTCAAGCGTTTTGGTCTCTTAATGTGTTTCATCTCATCTTCTATTCTTTTATCGAAAACGCTTTTGTTGTATATTTTGGTGCATTGTATATTAGGTTAAAAAATACTTTGAATATAAATTGTAACAATAGCATTTTTATGAATCATACGTGTTGAATGATCCGACTACTTTGAATTTTATGTGGAGAATAAACGAAGTACTCCCACGAATACAGAAATTTTTGTGATCAAATGAATTTAACGAAACTTTAAGATAAGAATACGACAATAATCTCCATTTTTTTCAGAAAAAATGGAACTAAACGCATTAAATTCAATAACTATAAAAAATTGATGAGAAAAAAATTAACAAATAATGTTTTAAAAAAAACAAATTTTTTATATCAATTCCTACTTAAGTTAACAAAGAATTTTTTTAAAAATTTTTAGTTACTTTTTATTAAATAATTGCAATTAATATAAATATCTATAGAGATATGACAGAGTCACAATATTCAGCAGCAAAATAGAAAGCGAGTTCCCTGACAATTTTGCATTCTCCCTTCCATACATGGTATTCAAACTCACAGCCCAAGGGAAGGGAATCTGTTATACCTACCAGACTAACCTGGCCTAACGAATACAATTACTATACTAGTATTGAATTTTCAATGCCAATGGAGCATTTAAAATAAATTAGGGCAACACAAAATGCATGATTTTTCTACATAAGTTGGGGTACGCAATACAGATAAGACAATTTTAACTTGCTATATTCTGTATTCAAAAGTACTTTAAAATGAATCGGAAAAATCGATTAATTAACTATGTTTGATTTTAAATTATGAAAATAATCAGCAGTTATGTTTATTTTCATAATTCATGAAGCATTATGAAAATAAACAGAATTGTTGAAAATAATCTTCGAAAACATGTTAATTCTAACTTCATTAATGTAGAGAAAAACAAACTGAATTCGTTACTTCTTTAGCAACAGGGAGATGAAGATTTTTGACGGGAAAGTTAGTTTTTAATTAATAAATAAAAAAAATTAAGGAATTAATAATTGAAAAATCTGTATTAACATCAAATGTTATTCATTACAACGTTTAAAAACTTTACTTGAACTTGATTGGATGAATAAACAGTATTTTATACGCGATTGAAAATTTGTACAAGATATATATATTTAGGGGGAGTGAGATAATAATAAGAATAGAAAATAGTTACAAGAAGTCTCATCCTTTTCTTAATTCTTAAAAAATGCCTCATTGGCGATAAAATCAATTCCAAATTATTACTTTAAAAATAAATAAAAAAATGTCTCAGCTCTCAAGGTATAAACTATCTATTTAAAGATTTTAAAAATGTTAAAGTCAATAAATGCATTTTACTTTTATAAATCATTTTATAGAGAATTCGTGATTTTTTAGAGGATTAAGTATTTCGATTTTTTTTGAATATTCATACGATATAGATATTTCGATTTCTTTGGATATTTATACGATATAGATATTGGAATCATAATGACAAATGCAGCTCCAAATATATTTCGTTTAGATATCATTTTAGATATTTTGGTATAAATATCTAAAGATAGATAGACATTTAAAGAAAAATTATTTTAGTTATTTCAGGCAAATATATTATGGAAAAAAACCGCGACAAAAGCTTCAAAATCATTCAAACCTTTTTAAAGATATGCAATTACGTTGCTGATAAATTATATGGAAGCTATACAAATGGGAAAAAGTTATTTGAAATTATTGGATTATTCAGAAAATGGAATGCTCGTATGAAATACAGAAAGAAAAAAGAATATCAAACGATATTATATATATTTTTACTTTTGAAGTAAGAGAAATTTATTATTCATGTGTTATCTCTGATTAATGAAAGTAGTTTTTCCACAACAAATTCAAAATAAGAAAAGTAACTGTTTGGAAGATAAATTTAGTGTCATTCCAGAACTTTAAAATTCATCAGCGCAAAACTTTGAGAAATGATCTTACTCAAACTTCCATTCATTAGTATAGCAAATCTGGTTTCAAAATAAAATATGTGAATACGTGTAATCAATTATGCATTCTGAAGTTCCATTTACTCTACTATTTCCAATGAAATATTTAGCAAAACTAAACCTCAAACCCAGTCTAAAAATTTAATTCATAATTTAATTTATGAAACCAAACTAAATTTTATTCAAAATAAATATTTTAAAGTTATGAGCATTAGATATAACACTATCATCTAAATAATTATTTTCAGATTATTTAAATTAAAACCCTTTTGGCGGGGATTGAACAGAATTATCTTGTTTCTTCTTAGAATTGTTTTATATTAATTATGTATGGATTTTCTCAAGACCTTAATCCAAGAATTACGTATTCATAGATTCTACTTTTATAATTTGCATATCTGAAAGCACTCGTGAAATTTCGGATACATGAATTAAAATATCTCCAAGAAATATTCAAGTTCAAACTCAAGATATTTTATTTCTGAAACATTTCAAATACCAGATTTGATAGAGTGATAAAGTAAGTCTCATAAATTTAAGAATAGAAACTTTACATACTTACTTTAAAACTTACTTTTTATAAAAAGAATAATGCATTAACTCATTTCGTATTATATGGTAGTTACATTTCCTTGGGAGACTAAGTTTGAACTATAACTTTGATTGTAACTTTTCTCATACTCGACTAAGCAACATGAAATGATTTATATGCTCCCATAATTCAAAAATAAGTTTTCTAAGCAAATCTTTAAATTTCAAAAAAAACGCGCTTTTCAGTCAATAGGAACAAATATACAAATTGAAAATTGCAGTTGAAAATGATTAGTATTTGAAAGTTAGAATAAAGCTTTTAAAAAATGTGAGACTAAATGCTTTTAAACAATCAGAAACATAGAAATGTAATAAATGTTTAAAGACTATATCGTATCGTTTTGAAAACCTTTAAAAACCACTGAATTCGCTAAAGAATCTGTAATAAGTTACAATTATAATTATTTGTCCAAATAAAGTTCGATCGCACTAATCAGCCATTATCAACAAGATTTACATTCGTTTAAATTATCCGAATATTTACAGATTAAATTATTTCATTGATAAAGGAGGGACTTCAATTTTTTTTTCACCCAGGGAAACAATATAAATTTATTTTGCTTTAAAAATACAATATATTTTTTGCAGAAGAATTAACTAGGAAGTAATGTGTAAATCTTGTTTAAAAAACCTTCGAATAGTTATGTAGAATTCAAAAATTTTTACAGCATGTTTTATAAGGAAATAACTGATACTTGTGTTTTTAAACCGCGAGTGTCACATAATTTTTTTTATTAAAAGTAAATTTAAAAACTTAATTTTAATCCCACTGATTTATGTCAATAACTTCTGTTTTCAAGTTTCGTGTTTTGCAAACACTGACATACAGGCCTTATTTATTTTTTCAAATTTACTGGATAGTTGTGACTTAACGACAAAAACAGGAGCGCATGTTACATGACTCTAAATTTGGAGAGAAAAAGAATGTTTTTTTTAAATTTATGTTATGCATTTTACTCCCCAGGTAGCAGCCTGTGGCACAATATTGTACAATATTCTACCATGTTATAAAATATCATTAAATATGAAACAATATTATAGAATATATCAAATATTGTTTTATATCATAAAATATAGTACAATAGATATATGAGGGCATCTAGGGTCAACTTTATAAAATCATGAAGTGAGATCCAGAAAGAATCCTTCTAATGCGGAACAGTCTAAGAACCATAACTGCAACCACGAGGAGGAGAAAACCAAATTATTTGTATATTTTCCTCCGTTAAAGGGTAATGAGGCATCCAGCCATAGGAGAGGAAATAATTCTCTTAACTTTTCTATAAATAAGAATATTAACACTCAACTTTACTATATTTAACAGTTAAACTTGGACCAATCAATGAACCAGAAGCATTTCAGTACTTACGTATTAATTATTGTCCAATTTTATTTGAAGTCGTCGCCAATGAGCTGCTAAACCGCCAATTATGTCTATCCGACAATATGGCTATCCGACCGTTGAATTTTATCGCCAAATTTAAATCCTTCGCCAATGAGCTACTAACCCGTTGGGGACTGCTGGCGAAGACGCTCTAATACACAAGTATTGGCATTTCAACCTGTACGTTCAGGGGGTCCAATAATATCTACTGATAGTGAAATGAAGTATCTACTGATACTGGAATAGAGCATCTTCTGATATTGGAGTGGAGTATAAGCATGTAAAAAAATTAAAAGCGTTATATATCAACTGTAGCAAAATATTCAAGAAGCAAAAAAAAAAAAAGTGAAAAAGTAAAATGATAAATTCTTTTGCCTTAAATGTTACATATATGTATTCATATGACGTCTGTCAATTAAGCAAAATGTGAAGCGATTTCAAATTTTTTTATTACTTTTCTTCCTGCAAAACGTTGTTCAAGTTGTAAACAAAATAATAAAATAATAAATGATTCCCGTTTAATCGTAGAGTTAAGTACTTAGCATTTCACCTTGATATAATACAAATTCGTTTCGTTATTTTGTAAAAATGTAAGGAAATAAAATGATATTTTCTATCTTAGAAATGCTGTGTCGGACATAAACAAATGGTGAAATTTATGTAGGCAAAAATATCTTTGAGTCTCTCTTTCTAGAATCACTATCATATAACAGACCAAAAGAAGAAACATAGATTTTTAGGGTTTATAGTAACATTTTCAAATTTGATCCCAATTCCACTGCTATAAAGAGCCGTAGAAACTTTTTAAAAGTCAGTAATTCATTTTAAATTTTAAGAAGCATGTGTGACAAATTTCGTGTAAAATATGCAAGTTTCAATCATAAAAACATTGGAATAAAGGAAGTTTCAAATTCATGTACATAAATATTTTGAGTAGAAAGGATTTACCCATTTCCAATAAGATTTAATAATGAACAACAGTGCATGAAATAATCATTTAACTTTTATTAGAAAAACTTAGTTCCCTTTATGAGTTTTACATATTGTTAATTAAAATTATATTATTTGTATGTATGTAATGGTATATACATATTATTTAAAAGTTGAATTAGACATTAATTAAAAAAATACAAATTAAGGCTTAAAGTCGAAGTAAGTGAAATACAAAATTATCAAAAGATGGAGGACTAATTATTGTATGTTTAAAACGGGTTATTGTTTTTATGCTCGTTTTTATACTCGTCATATCAGTGGAAGTACAAATTACTGTTCCTCAACGTATTCTGAGACTACCACATTTCGGCGATTAAATCTCATTAAGGTGTGATGAGCACATTTCCGGTATTTACCAATGACCTTGGATTTCTCACAATAGATATTTTTTAGTTCAATTTTTTTTCACAAGTAAGTGTCGTATCACTTCTGATCGCATTTTATTTTAAGTCACAATTTCATACTGATATTACCAGTTTAAAAGGTAAAAAAGCTTTCAGAAGTTGGTACGAAGAAAAGTTCAATAACTATTTTTTGTTATATATTCAAAAATAAGATTCTTAAATAGAAAAATAATTATTAATATGTTTATAGTAAAATATATAAAACAACAGTGCATGAAATAATCATTTAACTTTTATTAGAAAAACTTAGTTCCCTTTATGAGTTTTACATATTGTTAATTAAAATTATATTATTTGTATGTATGTAATGGTATATACATATTATTTAAAAGTTGAATTAGACATTTAACAAAGGTATCATATAAGTTCGCTTCAGATTTATGCAAAAAAATATTGCATAATTTATATCCTTAAAATGTCATATATGACTTCAGAATTGCATAAAATGATAAATGCAGTTTAAATCTACAAACATATATTCAGATGAAATCCAAAGTTAATTCTGCCATGCGATCATGACATCTCAAAAATTCGTTTCTTTTCAAAAATATGTAGAAGTTATTTAAGAAATATATAACTTCCAACCAAAAATGTACTTTTCGACTTGCCAAAATAGAAATAGAGACGAAGTCTCTCAGCGTATACTTTACATACATATTATGAAAAATTCGTTTCCTTACGTTTGCTGCACATATGAAAAAGGAAAAGGAAAGGAAAAAGAGAATCCGACTGATAGCATTCCCACTAGAGAAGCGAAAGAAGAATATGTCTGCTGTTCCGACAATGATAGTTATTACGGCGAACACAACACATATTCCCCATAGATCATGTGGTGATATGAGAGACATAACGATGGGCTATTTTCTCGCCATCTGCACTAGTTCAGATTCCCGAAAATCACTCGGCGCAAATCACGACAAAAAGGCCAGGAAAGCAGTCAGCTCTTCTTTGGGAAATATTTTATGAAAACACGGCACGAACTACACTTTTGAAAATCTAAACAATAAAACAAACGTAAAAGAAAGAATAAAAATGCATGCAACCCCAGAGGAAAGTAAAATATTATTTCAAATTCTTTCTCTTCTTGGCAGAGCGGAAAGAAAGCAAGAAGTGGAGAAAAATGGATTTCCTAAAAGTGAAAAGTTCGGCATTATGTGTTTGACGCTGAAGAATTTCTAAAGTTCCGAATCACAAGTGGAAATTTTATGTCATTGGCTCTGAGCTGAATTCGCTCGGCCCATGAATGAATTTGTTGGAGGCAGAGACTAATAAATGCTCTCTGCTTCGGTTCGAACTCTCTGATCACGTCTGCGAATTTCGTGCCAATTTCAGTTTCCGTCGCCAAATGTTTTGTTCTCTTTTTTTTTTTTGGCGATAATATTTATAAACGCTGTGAGCTTAAATTTTATGTCAAATGAAATACAAAAATTTAAAATGTTATACAAAGTATTTTTATCACTTCTTTTTCCCTCCGAAAGGAATATGGATATTAAATTGTTTTGTTTATTTAGAATTGTAAAGGTATGATCATTTATCATTTTAAATAACCTGATTTTTTAAATAAATTTTGGATAAATGTTCGAGTACTTAAAACACATTTAAATTTCCTATAATCTTGTAGTTTTTCACCAAAAAATAACATGTAAGCAGAAAACGTACACATGTAAACAGTATTCTATATTCTATAAACAAGATGGCCAGGATGGCCTAATTGGTAGAGAGTTGGACTCGTACTCCTTAGTTTCGAAGCTCGCCGGCCAAAAGATTCCCCGAGTGTATGGCGACTAGCGTTTGTTAAATCTGTTCGTGGTCGCAAATTCCTCCATGTCGAGAGTAATACCATAGGGGATACTGGGTCAGAGGTGAGCGTTCTCTGTTTCAGGTCTAAATTATGATCTGAGATGAATGAATGAATTTGCGAGAATGAAGACCGCTCCCTAAAAAGGGTTATGACGTGTGAGTAGCTAAGTCGTACTCTTGGCCCTAGATGGCGCTACTTGTAAAACAAAGAGACGCATTTCTTAGGCTTAGATCATCTGCTGATCGTATCAGCAGGGACTTGTCCAAGACAAGTGCTATTAGTCACAACACAATAACAACATCATAAACAAGAACTTTAAAAATTCCTGTAATTTTGTAATCTATAAACAAACATTCTATAACAGAAACTTTTGAAATTTTTGTTTTCTGTACGTAAAAGCAAATGAATATATTTTTTAAAATCTTACAATCAATAAGCAATTGATTTGTAATTTATAAATAAGATTTTTTCTAGTTCATACAATTGTAAGCCCAAATATGATGTTATCGGTTCTGCGTCAAATTCAGTAAATTTAAAAAAATAACATTTTCAAGGGTAGAGATTAAAAAATATATATATATGTTTCTGTTAAACTTCTCTAACCTGATCTTAGAATTCCGTGTCTACTTCGAGCCACGAGCAAAGTATTCTGCTCTTTTTATACATAAAATCTAGGAGACAAAAACTTATAGAAAATGAGATATGGATGTCTAAAGTACTACAAAAAGAATTTTTTTCAACATTTTTCACATCAATTCGAAGAAGAGAATAACACTATTTTGTTCATTATGAAATATTAATATTATCCAGTTTTATTCATTCAGTAATAATTATCCAGATTAAAACATCGTTTTATATCTTTGTTGAGTATAACTAGATTTGTAGCAGTTGCATTATTCTCGCCTTCTCTTTTGGATATTAGTTAACTTCCCTTTTGGTTACTAGATGGCAGTGCGTGATTACGTCATCACGCGCGCCATCCCATAATGCTTTGCGCTGGTAGCAGAGAGAGATGTAACTCCGTCCTAGGCAGCTGTGTACTGGAATGTCTTTGTGTTACGTGTTGTCTTTGCGTGTTTGTACATAGTGTGTGAGTATGATGATTAAAAGGAAATGTTTCCAACAACATTCGTCTCGTTGCTTCCATGCACGGACACCACATAATCTACATACCACCACATCTGGCGCCCAACGTAAAATGAGTCCGATAGAAGTGAAGGTCACCCTGACGATCACTAGGAAATCTTCGCGCCACCCGGCGCCCAACGGAAAATAGTTTCTAATGAAATGCAAGTGTGTCGTCCCGACAATCTTGAAGCATCTTCGTGCCATCACATTTGGCACACAAAGGAAAATAACTTCTAATGGATGAAAAGTAACGTCGTCTCAACTATCAAAATATTTTCGCTCCATCATATCGGCAACCTACGAAAAGAATTTAGATTTGTGTCGTCCTTACGCAAAATAATTTTTCCCGACCTGGGAATGGTTCCGCATTGTGAAGTGATGAAATAAATGTGAAGTTGTCCCAACAAGCACAAGGAAAATATCCGCCAGCAACAACGGCTGCCATCGTTGATGTCCAAAAGAATACTCAAGTATTCAGTTCAAATCATAACTCGTACAGGACGTCGACCCCTGTACCGAGTATAATTTATTGTGTTTCTCAAGCAAAATCTGCATTTCCTGTGAAAGTGTCCACTTTATCAAATTTACAGCTCCGAAAATTCATTTGTTTTGTTTGGTCGTTTCTGTTCAATTCCAGATAAGTGTATAAACTTTTGCATTTTATTTTGGTTGTCAACAGCATCCAGCATTGAATATAACATTACTGCATATTTGATTCTTCCTTATCTGTGAAATGTTTTGCTATTTAATATTTAATAATTTCTAAGTTACTTAAATTAATTAGTTAAGCTATATTTTCTAAGCATATCTATCGTTGCAAATTATATTTTGAAGTATCTGTGTTATTTTTATTTAATCTCATTGATTTGATTTTTTTTATTATTTCATTGAAAGTGCGTAAGAATATATCTTTTAAATAGTAAGGTATTCTATATCATTATGTATTTGCTGTATTTTTGTATTTAATTTAAGAGCTAACTAATTTATTGTAGTTGATATTTCTTTGTCCGGAAGTTAACGTACCAAAACTCTTCTCTCTGTTACTGTGTCCTTGAAGTGGAGACACCAAGTCTCGTACGCTGAGTCACCCCCCTGCAGTGACCCATCTAAACAAGCACTGAATACTTTTTTTTGTTTTCTTTTCAGATCTTTGGTATTGTAAAAAGCTATTCAGATAGATTTATTTCTTTTTCAGTGTAACGATTTTTTTGATAGATTTATTATTTCTTTTTCAGTGTAACGATTTTTTGATAGATTTATTATTATTATTATTATTGCATTCTAAAAACTAACGGAGATTTTCATTTGTGTTCTACCTATTTAATGATTTTTTTTTGTTGTTGTTGTATGTTCAGGGGAGAAGGTAGATGTGCAACTGTTACTTCGTAATCAAATTTCTAATTTAACTTCCTATTTAATCAAAGTCTAGTTCCTGTTTATCATCCACAGGCAAATCCGGTTGAACGTAAAAACAGAGACTTGAAACCTCGTTTGGCAATCATGGTAGGTAATAACCATACCTTATGGACTGAGAAATTACCATCCATTAGATTTGCATTGAACACTGCAAAATGTGAATCTACAGGTTGCACTGCAGCTTACCTGAACTTTGCCCGAGAATTAAGAACTTTAGATGATGTTACAACTGATCTACGGTCTGTCATTCATAATGATAATTTTGTTCCAGAGTTCACACCTTACTTAAAACGTTTTGAGAGAAACATGTCTCAAATTAAAGAAAATATTGAGAAAAGTCAAGATCGTCGAAAGACATATGCTGATAAATCACGTAAACCGAGCCCTAACTATAAACCTGATGATTTAGTTTGGGTAAAGCTTCACCAGTTAAGTAAAGCGAACCAAAGTAGAACTGCCAAGTTTATGCCAAGGAAAGATGGACCTTATAGAATTTTATCCCAGAAATCACCCTCATCCTTCGTAATAGCTAGTTGCGACAAACCTGATGAACCTTTAGGTGTATACCATGCATCAGCTCTTACACCTTTTAGAAATGCAACACAGAACCAATCTCCTGTGATGCCTTTAAAGAAAAGAGGTCGACCTCCCAAACAAACTCAAACTGGACCTCCCAGGCAACCTTCAAATGTTAATAGCAATCCTGACACAAGTGCCAAAGTATCCAATATCACACCACCTCGCCGGGACGGTTTGAGGCGGTGTAGGGGGAGGATGTAGCAGTTGCATTATTCTCGCCTTCTCTTTTGGATATTAGTTAAC
>JAOUZG010002851.1:9737289-9811979 GCA_026289955.1 Argiope argentata | reverse complement strand
CTCGTTGCTTCCATGCACGGACACCACATAATCTACATACCACCACAGATTGATATTAATATATATATTCCTCATCCAAAAACAGTATTAATTTCAATCAATTATTTACTTCAGAATTCATTAGTTCAATTAAATAATTTATATTCGAATTAGATACTTCAGTAACTTACATCATTTTTTTGAAAACCAGCATCTGACTTTTTATATATTTTCAAACAATGAATTTCGCTTCATTTCTCGTTTTTCACCAGTGTCATACTTGAAAATAAGAAGGAAAACAATCTGACATTTTGTTCGAACACTTAAAAAAATGTCAGACAGAAAACTTCAGATATGTTCTGACACTCAGGATTTAGATGAAATAACTGCATAGTCATTTCGTTTTTTCTTAAATCCTTGAATTTCGATTTCTATAGTCTTTTTGAATGGCAACAGGATAATATGCCTTTGTCTATTCTTAGTGGAAATAAAGACATCCAAATGATGGGTTGATACATTATGACAGAAAAATAAATCTATCTGAAGTGTTATGAAAGTAAAGGCAGATTGCTTCCATTATGGATTGAAAAACTGACGAGAATATTTTTCTTACTATATTATTTTTATGATGAAACTTTCAGAATCTTCCAAATTCTGAAAAAAGGAATTTTGGCATGACATATGTCTGTCTATAAATATATTAACTCCAAATTCTGTCTATCTGTCTGTCTATAATCTATGAACTACAAATTATATCTACCTCTCTATTCACATATTAATTCCAAATTATGTCTGTTTGTCTATCTATCAACCTATTAACTAAAAATTATATATGTTTGTATATTAACCTATTAACTCTAAATCTTGCCTGTATATCTATTAAATTATTAACACCAAATTATGTATGTCTATCCGCCTATTAATGTTAACTTATTTAATCCAAAATGTTTTGAGATAATAAGTAAAATTTGGTATATACGAAATTTGTAGATTTGTAGTCGAATTTGTATTTGACGAAATTCGTAGATTTCTACGAAATATACTCTCAATAAATTTGTCTGGATAACTTTTTACAGTACAATTGGACTCGATAACTACAAAACACAAAAAGTTAATTAAATAAAATTTGGTATATAGGTTAAGAATTGAATAAATAGATAGCGAAACTTTGAGCTAAAATCTTAAAACGGTTGGCCGTCTGTTGATTTGTATTTTCGTATGAATTCAAATGCGGTAATTCATAAAGGCAATGACGTGAATCAATAAAATTCAGTATGTTAATTTGAGACTAGGATTTAATTGGGACTGTGGTTTTCCAACAAATTTTGGAAACAGTCGGAGAACCCGAAAATGCATATTAGCTTGACAGATTCTAAGAAAACGCTAAATTAACACCAATCTATATTTTATAAAACCATTTATCGCTAATGTCACCCAACTTATTCACATTTTTAACCAATGTAATCAAATTAATGCAGAGGAAAGGGTAAAATATTTTGATTGAAGTTAAATGAAAACAGTTTCATTGAAAACGTTCTCACTGCTTTTTTATCATGTCAGAACATCATGTGGTTTTGGGGATGATGTTTATCCAGGATGTATCAAATTAAATTAAATAATCAAGTAATCAATAAAAAAAATTGTCTCAAAGAGATTCTTCAAAGCGTTACCTAAAATTTATCGTTAATAGAAACCAAAGCTATTTTTGCATCAACTGAATAGTGTCTAACTAAATGACCAAGCAGCGGCATTTAAAAAATTTTGGAATCTTACTTATGGCTAAACAATGATAATCTAATAGACACTGAATTACAGCATTACAAATTAGATATATTAATGGAACAAAGATTTTAATTTAATTCGGATAATTGTTGTAGTTGAATCCCTAACTATTGTTTATTTTACATGAATATTTAATTATCCTTTTGTTAAAATTAAAAGTGAGCAATTGATTCTAATAGAAATTTAAATTATATAATTTCATACTTAATTATATGTATTACTTGTATAAAGACTTCATTTCATTTGTTGTTAAGCATATAAATTTTTAATGAACAGCAGTTTTAGGGCTTTTTTAACAATCTCGATCGATTGTGAACCAAAAGAGAATTTTAGTACCATTTGTTAATTTGCATCATATCCTAAAATAACATTTTAAGCCCTCCTAAGGGATCTCGCCTAATAAACACGGTGGTTTAATGTCCAGTCGTAAAAGTAGTGCATCATAAAAGTTGATTGAAAATTCAGGCCGGTCGTAAAGTTGACAACTTTTTCCCAAGAAGGAAATTGGAAGTACAGACAACACAGAATTTCGTGTTTGCATTAAGTTTAACGTTTTTCTAATAGTTTGAGGCTAAGACAGGGGCAGTTGAAAATTTCTGGAAAGGAGGTAAAATAGGATGAAGACAATCTAAACACTTAGTTTTTATCATCATTAAAGAGTGGAAATAGTTTCAAGTATGTGTTGTGGGTGAGTATTATATTAGATAGGAAAGTTTTAAAATTATTTAATTTTCGTTTCAGCACATTTTGTTGATTGGTTTCAGTCAGTGGAAATTTAACTTCTTGATATGGAACTATCATTCTTCAATAAAAGTGTTTTTGTTTACTTACAGATAATTACCTAGCTACCACAGAACTAGACGAATAAACTGGGCAAATATAAGTGTTGGAAGATTTAATATTAGTGACAAAATTCAAAACATTAGTTTCATTTAGATGTGATGCTGTGGATGAATGGTAGTTGAAGATTGAACTCGCATCGTTAGGGTTTGCACCCGAATAACATAGTCATTCGTCATAAGTAATTACTTGCGTCCGTATGATGTTATCTGGCTTATGAAACTTTCACCATGTACTTTCCTGCCAATGAGTCTGTGGGGACATGAAAGGTACATTTGCGCCAAACGTATGACAAGCGTGTGTGAGTTGGTAGTGAAGCTGTTATATTCAATGCACCTAACAACTTATGTTACCGGTAGAGGGCGCCACAACCCCCGTTTGAAAGATGATTATTCAAGATAGGAGTCAACATTGTGGGTGAATGAACATAGACAGAACTCCCAACGTTACGGTTTGTAGCAGAGTAACATAGCCACTAGACAAAAGTAATTGCTTGTGCCCTGAGCATATTATCTGGCTTATGAAGCTTCACCCACAATGCATTTATATCTAAAATAAGTGGAAATTTATACAATATTATTGTCTAATAGACATTTACCAATATCGTATTACTTATAAACTTGGAAGTGATTCATACATTTGGAAATTATCAAAAGTTATATATTTTGTCTGATACAATTCTATATTTAAATCCTTTAAAGAGTCATTATTTCCTAATAATATAATATGATAACTAGCCACCTGTCTGTATATGTAAGATGAACTAAAACATATTTACTTCTATTTCGTATAGGTTTAAAAACGAATCCACATAAAGTTTTATAATAATTAGCTACTATCTCAAAGCATTGGTATAAAAGTCATATAATAACTGCGTTTGATGTATGTATGCAAAAATATCTTTGAGTCTTCTCTTCTATAATCTGTATCATATAATTGGACGACAGCAGATACATAGAGTTTCATAGTTTATAGTTCCGTTTTCAAAGTGAAAATCTTTCGATCCCAATTCCATTCCCATAGAGAGTCATAGAAACATTTTAACAGTGCAGTAATTCATCCTAAATATTATGAAACATGCATGACAAATTTTCTCTAAAAGACATAAATTTCAATCATAGAGACATTGGAACAAACGAAGTTTCAAATTCTCATACACAAATGTTCTCAGCAGAGAGGGCTTATCCATTTCCAGTGAGATTTAAGAATGAAAATTTGTGCAGAAAATAACCATTTTATTAGAAAAACTTAATACACTTTATAACTCCTAAGCATTGTTAATTAAAGTTATATTATTAATATGTATATAATTGTTATTCATGAGTTCATATCCAACACTTTTTCTAAAACGACCAATGAATTCGGATTGGTATCCATTTTTACGGTTCGTTACGGTGTTTATTTCACAGCGTGTTTTTCCTTTAGTTTGACAGATGTTCACGCTGAATGATTATAAAAATGAAGTCCACTGACTATCAGCAATTTGGCCATAAATTGTACCAAGACATCTAACTGTAAAGAATATGTGATAGTGATATATTATATAGATTAGGTGATAAAAATATTACTTGATTTAGTATAATAGGAATTTTAAACCAAATTTATTGTTGCTTCTTTGGGATAAAGCAAGTCAACTATTTTTCCTCGCGTAAGTGATTACGTTTCTGGCTTTGTTCCGGTGCATTGCTTCTGTGATCTGTTAACATGATACAATGTACTTAACCATCAATATATGGGTCCTTTTTTTTAAATAAAAGTGCTGTTTTCAAGAACTTTGCTGAGATTTATTGAAAAATAACAAAACATATTAAATAGTGATTTTATTGCATAAAAAGTTAGCTCGCCGTTGTGCTATATGGTATGAAAAATCAGTAACGTGGTATACTCGTAATTTTACCAGAAGGAAGAAAAGTGAGTTTAATCTTGTAAATTATTGACACCAGATTTTCAACTGAAATTAAAGAAATTTAAATAACCCAATATGTGACTTACATCACAAATGTATTTTTAGAAATGGTTTTTAACTGAGAAAACGTTGTGGAAACGTAGCTTGGAAAAATTCATGATAACCCAGTAATATTTTAATGATATTCATCAAAAATCATATGTTTTTACAGTTATTATAAATTTTGTGTCGTTTCTAAATCGTGAAATGCATTGTCAATATCATCCAGTTTCCAACTCGATTCTAAATAAAGTGATAAAAGAATGTATCAATAAATTATTTGGGAGTCACATTTCCGCATGGCAATAAAGAAAGATGGGCATTTTTAAACAATATTATTACAATTATTGTAGTTTTTTGAGAAAGATTAAGGAATCCATTCTGATGCACAGATGTTTCTCAGAGTCAAATTATCATTTATTTGTTCTTTCAAAAGACTTTTCGAAGAAAAAAAATCACAATGATTACGATGCATTGAATTCACACTTTTTAAATTTTTTTAATTAATAGTAAGATCCAGAAATCTTATGACGGAAGAACATTGAAGTTATAAAATATTAATTGTGAAAAATAAATTGAAAAATACATCACGGATAAAAATTGTTTTTTCTTAATGTTTTTTTTTTAAATTATTAACAAGTAATACAAAAAATTAAGTCAATTCCTACTTCAATCGACAATTTTTTTTATTGTAGTTACTTTTTCTTAGATTGCTACGATTAATATAAATATGTATATACATAGGAGAGAATCATAATTTTAATTGGCAAAACAGAAAGCGAATTTCCCCTTCTCCTTCTAACTCGTAGATCCATCTTAAGGTTAGGTAGGAGAAGTGGCCAAAAATGGATGGCAGAGACTTCAAGGAGAGATATCAGAATTGGTCCTAATACTAAACATTTCATCTTTATTTTTTGAGAAAAATTCTTCATTTTAACCAAAAAGCCACTGCTGACTAAGCTGATACTAACTATATATCTCGAAAATCCTTTGGATAAAGCGTTTACTTAAAAGAAACATTTTCAAAAATTTGTTGATTTTAGAAAGAATTGAATTCACATTCTTCACCTTCATGGGAAAAACACTGAACTTTTTGCATCGATTGAGATACTTCTTCTGTACAGCCGACCACCCCGCCACCACTGAACGTAGCAGTATCGACAGGATTTGTTGTGGACCGATTGAGATACTGTCTATATTTTACTTTTCATTAAAACTATTGAAACTCTATTTAAAGTATTAAAAATTAATTGAATTTAATGAATGAATTGATATTCGAAAAAATGTATTAACATCAAGCGTCATCCAAATTTAAAAAATATATATATATATATATATTTTAAACTTGTAGTGGATGAATAAAAATTATTTTTTTTAACGACTGAAAATGTGAACAAGATATAAATATATTTAGGGTGCGTGTGAACTAATAGTAGGAATTGTAAAATAATGACAATTATTTTTCATCATAATTTTGCTGTTAAGTTTTCAGCAAATCATTGTAAACAAAGCAGCAAAAGCGACCCTATCTTTCTGCAATACTTTTCTCACCGAAGAGAAAATTTCATATTCGCATATGCAAAATATTTCCAAGAAGTATTTCCGATAGCAGCTTTTTTCCTATTCCAGATCACAGAGATATAACCATAGGTTTTGTATTTTCGAGAACCTTTAATTTCCCCTTTAAAATTAGCAAAACGATCGCTATATTTATCTCAAAGGAAGGCCCCTTCTGTTAGCCATTGAGAATACCTCTAAGACTCACTTCTTTAATATGAGATTAACTACATATGGAAACAATATTACAGCAATGTAATATATTTTTTCAATATATTTCTTTTAAAATTTATTATGCAGAATTTTTGTACAAAAATTCGGTATTGATAATTTTTCCTCCAATTAATTTTCTCGATTTCGTTTCAAATTTTATAATAAAATCAGAGTTAATTTTTCAAGCTGGATATTATTTTAAATTATCAAACAGAATAAATAGGATGATATAAAGACACCGGGATGGAAATCAACAAGGTATTTCGATGAAATAAAATAATCGAATCTATTAATCCTGAAAATTATGAAAACCTCATTAATGATTATTTTTCAGATCTCTAATAGTTGTTGTGCTACTTCGAGACTGTTTTTGAAATCTCATCATTCATTGTCCAGATTCTATATTTTTTGAAAGTGATAATAATGTTTTCCTGTTTTTGAAAGCGAACGATAAAATTAATTTTGTAATTCGATATGAGAATCCTTATAAATATTTTCTTTATATACTATGCTTTATATTTGTACATAAAACTATTTCCGTGTTCAAACTCTGTTTTATTTATTTCGTACATTTGTTTTGACAAAATCCCAGACATCACCTGAGATTATACACAAAAAAATACAAGAAACTTTCGACTTTCACTTCAAGATATTTCTATCAGAGAGTATGTTTTTAGTGTTTTCTGGTGTTGACGTGTAGTCACCAGGGAGAAAACAAAAGATTCACACCCATGGCATGTACTCCCCCTTTTTGGCCGGAAGCTGAGTTGAATTTTTATCTTTGCCTTGCCTCTTGAAGACAAAAAAAAATTAAACATTCTCCTATTTTTTTCAATATAATACTGTTACGTTTTTTAGCGTAGCGGGTTCAGATTGAATGGACTTTATTTGCAGACAGTACAAACAAATTTATTTACAACTATTTACAGGTATATACAAGATGAATTTTAAAAAAAGTAAAACTTCAGAAAACACAATCCAGCAATAATCAGTCACTTACAGCGTGAATGCAAGTCTTACGCACAATAAAAACAGACTGCAGAACAGCTTTCGTATAGCACAGTAACAGTAAATCGCAGCGAGCTCAATAATGCAACGCTAACAACAAACGTAAGCACAGCTCACAAATCCTCTAGTCCAGCGAAACGCTTTTTTTCAGAGAAAATTCTCAACTAACTCACTCACTCCGGCTACTCGGCTCTTATATAGCCGAGGAAGCGCGTGCCCGAAACTCGTGATACTTCTCAAAACATCGCGTGCAATCCAGCGGCTACTAAACTATTCCTTTCGCCAAACCAATCAAGCAGGCTAGAGGTTCCACGCCAAACGTCGCCATCTTTGGCGCGTTTTCGTGCCGCTCACCCGCTTGTAACATTACTTATCTTCTACACTAAGATAATCGACTTTTACATTTTATATGGTTACTTTTGCTAAAATATCTTCATACAGATAATAAATAAATGGATAAAATCGATTTATATAAAATGTTAATGTACGGGGCATAGGAAACAACTTATATTATTTATTCTCGAATGGCAACAGTCCAATATAAACAAATGTTTCGTATGAATTTCAAATTTTTTCACAGAATATTTTTACTGATATATTAAGTTGGGCTTTCAGCTAAATTAATTAATGGACCTTCAAAATATTATTAAATGTTTTGGAAAGGATTCACCATATCACTAAAAAGTCAATTTCGTCAAAGGAAAGAAGCCGTAAAAGAAATCAAGAAATGAACTTTAAAGAGATAATTTAATCGAGCGCAAATAATAGGCTTAGCCGTCAACAATTTAACAGCCTATGAAAATTGAGGGTAATATGTTTGGAAACAACAATCATTTAAAAGCTTTCTTTGTATCCTTTTAAGATTCTAAAAATGACTTATATAATGTAGATCAAAGCAATAACATAATTTTTCTCTTAAATTTTAAAACATTGTTTAGTTAAATTTGGTACATTTTTTAAATGTTAAATGCTTCTAAATGTTAATTTTTGTTAATGTTAGAGTTTACATTGATCCATCAAAACAGATAATTGCGCTCTTTTACAAATAATTAATTCTATAATAGAGTTTTACTTCAACAATTATTTTATATAGACGTAATTTATTTTTCAGTAAACCGATCCAACTAAATACATGTTTTTTTAGTTATCAAATAACAACGTAAATTTATTAATAGAAACTAATTTCACATTATTAATTTGCAATCTAAAATATCAATGAGAAGTTGAAGTTTTTAATAAAATTATATTCTATAACAATTATTTTTCAGCCTGACTTGTCAATCGATAAAACAATTACTCTGATTGTCAAAGACCAGTTGTAGAGATAGTTCAACGTTGCACTTATAACTTTGAACGATATGGATTACAATTAATGTTAAAATGCTCATCACTTTAAGTGGGAATCAAATCTTTATGAATGAGAATGTCAAAGATGATTTAGAAATATGAATGTTCAGTGCGCCTTTCAGTACAGATATGCAACTTTATTTCAACTTAAGTATGAATAAGAGCTCTATTTTAGATATTTAATAAAGACAGAATAATAGCTTCTACGAAAGATTTTTCCTTTATAATGATCGAAAAAGGAGAAGGGAAAGATTTGATTTCGTCACAATCACCTCGATAAAAGTCTTAATAAACAAAGTACATATTATAGATAAATGAAATTGATATAAAGGAAGACTATAAAAAGTCAGTTCGTTTTTGAAAGCAAGCGTTTAAGAATATTATGAGTACAAACATGAATAGTATATGATTTGTCTGTTTGTTTCAGATATATTAACGTTCAGTTGCAAAGCAATACTAGAGCTATTTGTGATGGACCTCGTTATTTTAAACCACAGCCAGATGACGAGGATGACACCTGAGCTGGCTCCTCCTCATTACACTACACTAGCGGAAGGACGTTTGGCCCTGAATAGTTTAACGTGCAATAGACCCACCACCACCACATGACAATTCTTTGTTGGGATCGGGTTTTCAATCTGAAACCCTACTGCTCACATGCCGATATATTATCACCAAATCACCAATAACTATAAACTCAGCAGCTTAGCTTTATGAATTATTCAAGATTCAATTTATTTATCGAAGACTATGAAATTCCATAATGTGCAATTTTAAGGTACTGAAAATGAACGTGAAATAGTGATTATTTTAATATATTCAATACAGCTGAATGTTTTAACCCTAGTTTCATAGTAAAAAGAGTCATTGAATCATTTATAAGAACAATCGAATCATTTATAAGAACCATTTTTCTCCTATGAGAAGTCTATGATTGTTAAGTTAGCCGGATGATTTGAATTATAGTTGTTTAAGCAACTGGCCAAATATTTCTTGAATTTTTTCTTCGAACCCTCTGGGAATTCCTAATTAGAACATTAAGTTCGTCTTTATTTGTAACTTAATTCGCCTTAACTTGCATTTGACCAAGATCTGCCATTCCAAAGCCAAAACCATAAATTTCAGTCAATATCAATCAATGTTTTGATACATATCGACAATTCTGAAATAAAAAACAAATTTCAGTCAAAATCCATCAGTGACTTAACACATATCGCAATTTGATTCAAAATGCACATTTTTCAGCCAAAATTTACCAAGAGTCTACAATCAAGTTACAATTTTGATGAAGGATTCACATCATAAATTTGTTAAAAGTTCAGAGAAGTTCAGCAATTTTGAAGTGAAATCTGAATCAAAATTTCCTTAATATAGTTTTCTTTTCTGACTTAATGCAGGGTATTCTTAAACAAGCGAAGAGGCAAAATAATTAATTAAAAAAATACAAATTAAGGCTTAAAGTCGAAGTAAGTGAAATACAAAATTATCAAAAGATGGAGGACTAATTATTGTATGTTTAAAACGGGTTATTGTTTTTATGCTCGTTTTTATACTCGTCATATCAGTGGAAGTACAAATTACTGTTCCTCAACGTATTCTGAGACTACCACATTTCGGCGATTAAATCTCATTAAGGTGTGATGAGCACATTTCCGGTATTTACCAATGACCTTGGATTTCTCACAATAGATATTTTTTAGTTCAATTTTTTTTCACAAGTAAGTGTCGTATCACTTCTGATCGCATTTTATTTTAAGTCACAATTTCATACTGATATTACCAGTTTAAAAGGTAAAAAAGCTTTCAGAAGTTGGTACGAAGAAAAGTTCAATAACTATTTTTTGTTATATATTCAAAAATAAGATTCTTAAATAGAAAAATAATTATTAATATGTTTATAGTAAAATATATAAAATATCATGTATTTTAAAGATAATATTAATAATATTTTAAAAAGTAAAATATTTATAGCCATTTCTTAAATGAAAATAAACTCTTTTAAATAGAATCAGATAGTCCATTGTTGTTTATCTTAAAATATTGTCGAAAATTCAAAAGCATATAAAAGAGTCATTTTATTATAATAAACGGTCATAATTAATTTGCAAAAATGTAATTATCAAATTTTAAAAACATATTTTTTATTTACTCTTCATAATTTTATGATTATGCTTTTTTTTACCAAATAAAAATTGCTCTGAAATATTTTACTGTGCATTAGTACCATTGTCCTTCTGTTTTAAAAATTATCTGTAATCTTTCGTCTCATTAAACAGCAATTATCCATTGTTAAAAATGAAAATTTCCTGCTTTAATCTTTCCTTTCACTCCTATTTTGACTAATTAAACCTTTTCTAACGCATGCGCAAAAACGAGGAGGGTTTTAAAATCCTTTACAGTGCAGTAGTCTAAAATTTTCATTACATTGCTATTTCTCCATATGCTCCCAAAATGAGCAAGGAAACTAAACAAAGCCCAAATATTGGCATTCATATCATTGTCCATTTAAATAATCAAGATAAATCACAAATCTCCGAGTCAAAGGGGATCATGTAAGGCAAAATCGCGAATATAAATCTCAATCCAGGAAATACCGCATACAGAGCATTTCCTTAAGTTCCAAGCGGGCCGATTTCAATTGTTGGGATACATTTCCACCAACACATGAGAAACCCACCAAGAGTCAGACGTCGGGTATTTCGCCGCATGAATAATTTCGTTTGCCTTCGACTATAAAACTCGCCGCATTCGGATCTCGGAATAAAAATGTTCGGAATACCAAGCAGTGCCTTGTTCCATTCTTTATTCTGTATCGAGTTTACTGCGGACGCTGTCATTGAAATTCAACGGAGCCGACTCCTATTTAGAAGTCTGGCCGGCCTTATAGCGCAGATTCTTGTTACCGGAGAGTGTAATAAGAAAGTATAAGGCATTATCCACTTATCATATAAGAAGAATTTGAATGGTTTGCCCCAGTTTTAGTTTATTTTAGAGATGGGTGTTATCGCAGATGAAAAAATAGAAATATGGCGAGAATTAGATTGCATATATTTATGAATAAATTCAAAATATTGTTTCATGTTTAGTAACGATTTCATTTTTGATGTTCAAGAATTTCAAGATTTATTTAAAGTATTATAATCAATCTTTATTTCCCCTCTTTTCAATGTAACATATTTATATAAGGAAAATGCATGATCTTAATTCAAATAACTGTGGCCGTGTATGTATGTTCCCTATTTCTCCTTAATTCAATGATGCGAATCGAACCAAATTTTATTGACGAAACCCATTTTCAAATATTCAAAATACAAAACTCATTCAAAGGACTAATTAGTTAAAAATAAAAGAAAATTTTGTTTGTTTTTCTTCATATTTTCGCAAGAAATCATTAAAAAATAAGTTTTACATCACCTTAAAATTCAAGTTTTGTATTTTTCTTTATGACAATTTGCTATCCTCACAATAATTTCTTCAATTATTATTAATTATTTAATAAAATTAACGCAGAGAGTTTAGAAATAATAAGGATATATACAGATATTCCTTTGCTAAGAGCGCCAGGGTTTCCACCTATTAAACCAATATTTTAAAGACAGTCTTTTATTTCACTGCATATATTCAATTCAAATATTTCAATTCTTTAAAATCTTTATTATTTGCTAATATTTAAGGAAAAAATTTTTAATTTAGTGTATTAAAAGTTAAGAACTTATGGAGAAAGAGATCACTCGACTGTTTTAAGTGGTTTAATAGATTTAATTCAAAACACGTTCAGACGGTATATTTTTTGAAGAATATTTACGGAAAAATCAATTTAAATTAAATGTATTCTAAGTAAAAAAGATTTTAATTCAGATCAATGGAAAGTGAAACATTTTCCCCTAAATTTGAAAGATAAATCACCAAATAGTGTAATCTAATCGCGATTCTAAATTTAAATTAAAAAATCCTTAGAAATAATTATTAATTTCTAAATAAATTGAGTCTTTATTTCATAGCTTTAATAAAGTGCAAAAAAACCCCTTCAAATCACCGAAATCTAAGTGGGTGTAAATTTAGCAACAGTAAATTATACAGACCTTTCCCATAAGCCAGAAATGATGACCTCTTTGGGTTAAAAATTGACCATACATTTCAATTATAGATATGCAAGTGTTTACTTTCAGTCCTAAAGGAATTATTCTATTATATTTTGGACCATTTAAAATGTCTTAAGTCTTTGAGACATCGACACTTTTACACTTGCTTGGCTCTTCGAAATACTCGAAAACTTGTTCTTAAGAAATCAATATTTTTGTTAATTGCAATAATGAGAATATTTATTGTTTTATTATTTATTTCTTAATCTATTACATACAAAAATACAGTAACGTTGTTTCTAAAAAACGTTATTATGCACTGAAGAAAAATTGGTTTAGTAGGTCGTATGCAATCATTCAACCATTCAGCCTAACGCGATGCATTCGAGAATGCTTATTTAAAAAAACAGCTGTCTGAGGAGGCTATTACTTCAATTCTTGCAGTTATAATGGCAAGTTATCAAGATATGAGGGATTTTTAAAGGTCACCAATCGACGGTGTAACTCAAATACCAGGTTTCCGTTAAGACATCAAATCTCCATCAGTGGTGCGTCTTGAAAAGGGCCTTGTTAGAAAGGAGCCATCAACGCCTGAAAAGAATCATTTTGAGATAAACATCAAACACTTCCTCAAATTGCTGCGGATTTTAATGCAAGCCATCAAAAATTGACAGCCTAAGCACTATGTAATGCAACCTAACTGCCATGGGCTTTTGTTGCCACAAATCTCGAGTGCCATTGGTGATTCAGTGGCTCAAATCTCTGCACCTTACCTGGGCTTGTCATCGTCATCATTAGACCCTTAATGATTGGAAAAACGTCACCTTCTCTAATGAATCCCGTTTCCAAGTGTATCGGGTAGAGGGATGTATACGGGTGTCGAGAAAATTTCAATAAACTCTGGATTGATCATGCCTATAATGCACTGTTCAAGCTGGTGGAGGCTCTGTTAGGGTAAGGAGTATATGAAGTTGACATGAAATATGACTGTTAATGTGTGTAGACTCTACCATGATAGGTTAGTAGTAGTTTAATATCTTTTCTAACTTTCTACATGCTATCATGTCCCTTGTGCATTTTGACGAACGTGAACAATACGAACAGGATAATGCATCACCCCCCCCGCCGCAGGTTTACAGTAACTACCGAGTGTCTTGAGGAGCTTTCTTTTGCCTTTCTTTCCCTCTCTAGGCTTTCTAATTCTCCTAATAGGAATAATATTGAACATATCTGGGAAGTTTTGCTATGTGCTGTCCTTAGGAAATCACCACCATCTCGCATTCCCATGGCTATATGGAATGTCCTGCAAGAATAATGGGGCAAATTATCTGCAGAATATCTTCATAAATTAGGTGAATCCATGCTTCACCATGCTGTGGCATTTCTGTGTGCTCTTGGGAGCTATACACGATATTAGATAGGTGTAAAAAAATTTTTTTTTGGGAGGGGAGGATTTTCGGTGTGTAACGATGTCTTTTGTAAAGTTGATCAAACAAAAAAGACCAATTGCCGATCTTAATAATTTGATTATCGCAATTAGAAAACGTAAGACCTCATTTTTTGGTGTTTGAGTGTTTGGCTAAGTAAAATTTATTCTTATGTACTCGTTCATTTATAAAATATTTCATCGAATTATCAAATGGATATAATAACTCATGATCATTCGAAAACAATTAAATGTATTGGGCTAATTTATTACTTTTTAAATATAAATTAGTAGATATTTCATCGTCATATCAGCTTAATATAGTTATTCATGTTCTCCAAGTATTAATTAAGCAATATTATTTGATGTTTTAGTTTAAGCGATATAATTTACATAAGCAGATGTAGTAAAAACGTTATAACAAAGTTTTTACTGCCTAAAAATGTCATTTAAGAAGGATGTAAGCTGCAAGTCCGATTTGAAAGCGTTGTTTTCTCAGAATAAGGAAAACGTCTATGTTGTGAAGAGAATTCAACATAAAATTGGATTAAAAAAATTCAGAGTTTAATATAGCGGGGGATAATAAGTATTTGTTATTTTTATTGTTTCTAATGGCACTTGCCATGGACAAGTTCGCTGGTTTTACCCCGAGGGTGTGTCTCTTGCTTCTAAATAGCACTAGGCCAAGAGTACGTTTCACGCATTATATTCAATTTCGCAGCCCCTTTTTACAGGAGGCACATTTACGCCTCTCACATATAGAACAGAAGAAGAAGAACCATACCCGAGCAAGGACTCGAACCCAGGATGTCCAGCTCAAGTGAAAGACGCGCTATTCCTGAGGCAGAACGTCGGTATAAACATTTATACAGTTAACTACCCCAGAATACAAAGGAAGTAATACAGTCATATAGTCAAACAATCCCCATTCGTCATTCAATTTAACACTAGCGTCAGAATTAGGGCATTCATTATGTTTTATTATGGTTAATGATTAATTATGAGGAATTCTTACTTTTAATTATTTTTGATGATTAACTATGATAATTTCTTGCGTTTAGTTAGGATTAATAATTAAATATGATGAATTTTTACGTATAATTATGATTAATGGTTAATTATGATGAATTCTTACATATAATTATGATTAATGATAAATTATGATGAATTCTTACGTTTAATTATGGTTAATGATTAATTATAATGAATTTTTTCCTTTAGTTAAGATTACTGATTAATAATGATGAATTTTTACGTTTAATTAAGATTGCTGATTAATCATGATAAATTTTAACGTTTAATTCCTATTACTGATTAAAATGATGAATTTTTATGTTTAATGAAGATTGCTGATTAATTATGATAAATTTTTACGTTTAATTAATATTACTGATTAATTATGATGACTTTTTACGTTTAATTAATATTATTGATTAATTATGATGAATTTCAATGTTTAATTAGTTTACGTTTTAATATATTAATTTATTACGTTTATTAATTTTCTGTCTTCTTAATTAATTTTTAATTCAATTATTGCGTTTAATTATGGTTAATAACGTTAAATGTTATACGTATCAACATGCAAGATATTAGAGTAGAAGTTGCAAAATAAACTCAATTGATATAGATGACTTTTTACCATATTTATGGTGCAATTATAATATCGTTTCATATTTTCAATAGGTTAATAAACAGTACATCGAATTTAAATGCATGCATTTTAAATGTATGCTATTAATATAGTTGCCAAACTGCCGGTGAAAGAACACTTATACTTATTTATCGAAAGAAGATGAAGCAGCTACATAAATTCCAACGCAGTTACTTTGGAAGCATTCAACATCAGCTGGTAAAAGAAACGGAATTTTCCTCCTTATTACGTATATCTTTCGCTTCAAATCACATCTCCAACTAGACAGAAATATTTCTGACAAGAATCCTGGAATACATTTCTTCCCCTATTGAACATAAACGAAACTAAATTCTTTTCCCGATTTCATTTCTTCGGGAACCTGAGTAAATAGAGGTTGTTACTCAAGTAATCCGTACCGAAAGAATCGAGTTTTTATTTCTACATTCTATTTCTTCCGTTGCCACTCCAACAACAGAATTGTTTTTCTTGAAATAAAATTAAATTGCTTATTTCCGAGAGACAGTAATAGCCTTATTTCATTTCTCTGGAAGGCAACACGTAAAAAAGAAGGGAAAAAAAGTTAATATTATTATTTGAAAATACAAGTTCTAAGCGTTAGGATTTATTCTTTGTTTTTTTCTACAACGAGGGAAATGAGAAGAAAAGAATGGAATGTTATTTATGTAATAAGTTGTAACAAAATGCTGGAGATAAATGACGTAAACAAAAGGAGGGCTGCAAAAGGTTTCTAAAAATAATTTGAAGGTAAATTTTACTAATTTTTACTTTCTTTTAGGTAATAAATTTATTCCGCAGTACTTATACATGCATTATTTCTACAAAGCATCAAATAAATATAATAGTTCATGATGATTTAAAAAGAATCAAATGTATCTCTCCAATTTATTATTTTCCCGTTTTTCAATTCGTAGAAAATTCATCGTCATATCAGCTTGATATATTTATTCGTGATCTCCAACTATTAATCAATTCCTCCAAAATTTAATTTATAAAAGGATTGTAAATTATGCAGTAAGAAAATAAAAGTGAAATAACCTAACGTAAATAAATCAGTTATTAACTGTTACCAAATGATATACAGAGCTACAATCATTTTGTTTCTTTCATAAAATATGACTTGATACTATTGACTACTATCAATTTGTAGTTACACTCAATATAAGAATTACACGTTATTATTAAACGTGTCAGAAATATACCTTAGCTGTAAATCACATCAAATCTACGACACATTTATAGGCACATGGAATAAACCATAAAATTGAATGACCATGCCTTCTAAAAAGAAACACTGACGAGAACTGTGGCTAAGTCCTAAGAGCTCTATCACCAGCCATGGTACAACCATTCCTGTAGGAAATACCACTCGTCATCAATGGCAGAAGCCTAACCCCCACCTAATAGTGTACCCTCCAGAGTGGCGAGATCCAACCTCCATACCGGAAACTTCAAATCCTCATTTCGAGGTGCCCCGAGGTTATTTAATTGTAAGAAAGCGTAAATAAAATGTATACAATGTAGATATCTTTTTGGTAGATTAAGTTGTGATGTTTATCAATGCCTAGTTTACTGTTCTGATAATAATTACATTTAGATTAATAACAAGAAATTATATGTGCCTTCTTGTTTATGCATTTGTTGCTGCTAATAAAAATAAGCTTAGTGTTTGGTTAATGATATTTGTGATGGTAACAGGCAGAAAATGCGCAAAAACAGAAACTTTGGAAATTTAATTAAGGATTCGAAAAACATTGTAGCTTTTTTCGGTGATAACTCCCAAAGACATTGCACAAAACTAATTTTTATATAATTTTAAAGTTATTATTATTATTTACTTTATCGTATGCATAGCACATAAGAATTATTGCAATTTTATAAAGTGATACTCTAATATATTGTTCAAAAAATGTGAACAATATATTTTTGATAAATCTTTACGTTTCAGAGACTTTTTGAATTCGAAAAAAAAAGGAAAAAAAAACATCACATCTTTGGCAGTGTATTTGTCTGTTTATCTGTGTGTGAAAGCAATACCTCTGCAATAATTCGAACCAATAAATTTAGTATAAGTATTAGTAACCAAATTTTTAGATTCTCATCAAATGTTTAATGAAATCTATTCACAAGAACTCCTGCTATCTGATTGTTTGATTATAATTGATTGTCGCATTATTTGATTAATAATTCCTAAATGCAAAAAGTTAGGTAAATAAAATTTGGCTCATATATTTAGAGGCTGAAGTATAGATTCTTATCAAATTTGTCAAGGGGAGGATCGCTTGTTGGTGTATATTTTCAAACGCAATAACTCATAAACATAATGACATAAATCTAAGGTGATAAGTTATCTGGTGACTACAAATTTAAATACATTTTAGTTCTTTCAATCAGCAAAAAGAGCATACATACATATACATAAGTTAGAACTCAATAAAAATGCTATTTCAAGCCAAATATCTCTATTTCGGTGTTTAATATTGTAATACAATGTAGTTTTTGACCTTAGCCAAGGGGCAGAATTTTATTTCGGGTACAAATAGCGGGTTTATATTTTAATTCCAGAAGGCATAATGTACCGCTTGTCAAGGATAGTGTAGATGGTGAGTTGATAAGACAATTTTTATAAAATCACTAGACTTTTATTCGTAGAAATCTCTAGAAAAGGCATCAAATTACAGCAGTTACGAGTCACAAATACGCTGCAATGCTGCTAATAGAACTGGAAACATCTTCCAAACACTGAGATCTCTAATACCTCAGATGAATTCTGTACACCATATTAAAACGCAAGTCTTCACTACTTCTAATAGTCATGATTGGTTGATCCGTAGAGAACATCATCCCCTTGACGCACTTTTCAAAATCGCAAATTCCCCGCTCTCTTGCGTCTTATCTCCCGAGGAAGATGTCCTCCAACAACAACACCGTGTTGCCATATTCGGCCCTAAATATCCTTGGTGAAATGGGGGGTGAAGGTCGCACCATCATGATCAAACAAGTGGTGATATTTATACTTAATTTGGCATGGAAATCTAGTACTTTCGCCAAGGTTCTGAAAGGTGCTAGGCCATCTGGACCAATCCTATGGCCTCCGAGATCATATATAACACCGTTAGACTTCTTTCTATGGGGGTTTGTCAAGAACATTTTATACAAGACCCCATGTACCCTCCCCTGATGAACTGAAGTGCAGAATTGTTATTGCGAACCAAAATGTTACTCCACAAATACCGGAGAACACTAGAAGGGAAACTGAATTTCATCTCGATGTGTTACGAGCCACGAAGGGCAGACATCTGTAAATTCCTTAATTTTTTTATATATCATTAATAAAATTCTTTGAGTTGTAATTTATGAATACATAATCGCCTTCAGCTGAATGCCTACAAAGTGCAAATTGTGCAAGCTTTATACTTTAATATCATTAATAAAATTCTTTGAGTTGTGATTTAGGAATACGTAATCGGTTTTTGCGCAATATTTTTTATTTGAAAGCTATGAGGCACGGAAGCTCCAACAATAATTAATGAACACCCTGTACTTACTTTTGATTTTTAATATTCCCATGCAATATTTCATCTATCCTTTTCAATGAGTGTTTAAATAATCATGTTGGCCTCAATACATATTCCCATAAAGAATAACTCCTATATCATAAAATAAGATTCTAAGTTAATTGGATTAGTTATATTAACATCCCGTTATGAAGCGGCACTACGGTTATTTTGGGACGGACCTCGTAATTTTGAACCACGGTTAGATGACAAAGACCACAACTGAGCTGGTAACTCTCTTTCTAAGCTTCCATACCACACCAGTGAGAAGACGTTTGACCCTAACGGATTTAACGATCAACAGACCCACTTACACGTTGGTTCTTGTGGAGAATCGGGTCTCGAACCTCAAACCTTCTGGCTCTGAAGCTCAGACCTTAGAACCAGGCTATCGTGACCTGACAAGATTCATAAAGCAAGATATTACGAAAGTCTTGAAACGGAATCGGGTCTCGAACTTCAAACCCTCTGGTTCCGAAGCCGAAGTCATAGCACAACTCTACGGTGACCTGACAAGGTCCTAAAGCAAGAAGTTATGAAAATCTTGAAACCAAAGTTTTCAATGATTCCAATATTTTCAATTCGTTACTACGTACATCATAAAATATAATTAAGCATTTTTTTTATCTCAATCTAAACACTATCCCCCCCCAAAAAAAACTTTATTAACATCTCATATATTTTGTTTTAAAATACAGAAAAATTCCACTTAACTATAATTTCGATAAATTTTCGAAATATTTTCTATCTCAATATTTTATTATTGAATTATCTATGGGTATATCTCACCGTCGTTTGAAGTTTCTCTCTCACGTTACTCACTTCTTATAGTATCAAGATCTACGGCTTTACTTCTTTTTTTTGGATAAGATCTATGACAATCCTTTTTATAATGCCAAAGGGGTTGTGGCGTCTCCCCGAGTATAACCATGTTTTCACTTTTCCAAGTACGTTTACGTTTCCGTGGAATTAAATTACTTTCTTTTCGTGTCTGGCTCGGAAAATTTCCATTCCGGAACACACTATGAAATTCTAAACTCAATTTATTCTTTTGAATTTCCTAGAAATATTTTATGTGTTTTTTCAGACAACGAAGCTTCAACATTTACAATTTAATTTCTTATTTATAAATGTTCAACTGCTTAAGAATTTAAATACATTTTGTTCTTTCTTTTGTCTTAAATAGTCCCTGGCCGCAGTTTATTTTCTAAGAAAGTTTGAATTCGTAAGATGGTCGAATAAAGGCTAACTATGAACAATGGAAAACTTTAGTGTTTTACTATCTGTATATGAAATAAACTATTCCATTAAATTTTTAAACATATTTGCAATTATTTCGAGTAGTATTTCAAGAAGAGTTTCTTTAGATTTCGTTGATGAAGATTTCTATCGTTGAGTACGACGCTCTTTCCCAAGAGTTTATAGAATCATATTTTTTATCCATATTTTTTTGCTGTATGTAATGCATTTCAAAAAGATTTATTATATAGATACATAATGTTTGCTTTCTTGAATGCCCTTAACTTCCACCCGATATATTTAATATTGGTTTTTTAATAGCAGAATAAACATAAACAACCCATAATAAAAAATTTCAGACAAATGTATTTTCATGCAAATATGGTATCGGCACTCATATTCGGACTCATGTCGATTCGGAGCCTAATAAACCAATTGCAATAAAAACAAAACGTACGATTGTACTGCATTCCAAGATATATCTAAAACTTCACAACTCTGATTAAGGAATGAATAAAATTATGAATTTGGAATTCTTAAGGTTCCAATTGAGTTAAAGCTTTATTTGTTAAGACCACTTATGATAGATATCCACAGTAATAGTGAAAAGTGGCTGTTCATAGACGAATTGTAAAATCTAGTTAAATAATCCAAGCATAAATGGCTTATAGATTATCATTCTCCATGCTACACAGTATTAGAAGATTATAATGAGATTGTAATCGTAAGTCAAATAATCACAATTGGTTGTCTGCTTCCGTGGCTAAAAAAATGGAATCTCGAAGAATATAACAAAAGTAAAAATTATTGGTTATGATTCTCGAAAAATTCCCTGGTGATATTTTTTTCCATTTAAGCGAGGGGGGATGGATATGTGATTGTAGAGGTGGCTTTCAGTTTAAAGGGTCTAAGAGGCTTGACATTTTATTCTCGTAAGTACATGGAAGCTCTAGTAATTCCTCTTAAGTCATTTGAAGAAAATCATAGGAAAGAAATTGTGATTATCATTGTAATAATTTTCTATCTATACCTCTAATGTCGATATTATATTATAAATATTATTTAAAATTGAAAAAAAATGTCAATTTTTTATTCATTTATTGCAAACCTTAACTTTACTTGAAAGAGAAATATGTTCACAATACCATAATGAAAAATAAAAATAATTTTTAACTATAAAAAACATGGCTTTGAGCATTTGTTGAGGAAATTTCTGTAAACATTTTGAAAGCATATATACACTGACTCGAAACAAATCTGAATCGAATTATACCATGCAGAGCTGAGTTGTAACTGATATTATGCTTACATTATCTCCTACGTTGAAATGCTATGTAGTATCTGGTACTAAAATTATAAATTGAGTCTATTATATATAATTATATATTGAGAATTTAAATACATCTATCAGATTTAATGACAACGATGAGAGTTAGTTTGATTATATAAGGGCAAATCAAAAAGTCTTTGCGCCTATTTTTAAGCCAAAATACGGCTGTGAATACAAAGTGAACATATGCATTCTCAGCAGCGAACGTTCCTTGAACCGTACCAGCCATATCTGCCTTGTGCTCCGAAGAGTGGTGCTGCTATCAGTCATTTAAAATGGCGATTGTTCTTCAGACGCCCACAGCTTATGAGCAGCGAAGTGTTATTCGTTTTCTATGGGGTAAGGGACAAACGCCCATAGCAATTCACAAGGAAATGCACCGTACGTACGGATAAAAGGGTTTCTCTTTGAGAAGTGTTCAGTGGTGGTGTCGTGAGTTTCAAAAAGGTCGGGAAGACTTGATTGAGAATGAACGTTCACTGGGAGAATCTGGAAAACCCACCTTACAGTCCAGACCTTGCCCCTAGTGCCTTTCACGTTTCGATAAACTGAAGAAGTTTCTGGAAGGACAGAGATTCACATGTGACGAAGAAGCCAAGAACGTGGTCCGACGGTGGTTTCACAAGCAACCGGAAGAATTCTACCCCAGGGGGATCTCTAATTTAGTGCTGTGATGGGACAAATGTCCGGACTGGTGTGGTGACTATGTGAAGAAATAATATAAGGTACACTGCGTATATTTGTAAATATCTGTATTTACCTGTTTTTGGCGAATAAAAAATATCCGCAAAGGCTTTTTGTATTTGCCCTTGTATAATCATTATATTGATTGGAATCTTCATTAGAAACAAATGAAGTTGCAGGACGTTGTGTTTGAATTTTTGTCCTTTTACTGAGCAATGCATTGTATTATTTTAGAACTACTGATTTCCAAGGATAAAGTCTCTTGAACGGCCTTACTTTCCCCCCTTGAGTTGTTCATACTCTGACGACTCTTGAATACCCACTTCTCCAAGGAGGACTTCAGTTATCATTCCTAATATCCCATGAAGTCATTTTCCATCAGTTTCAAGGAAAATTTCATCTCCATCATTCAAAGATTCTTCCAAATGGTGACCTTTATGCGCTAACCTTGCTAAAATTTCGTTGCGAAATCTAATTCCTAAATCATGCCGTAGGTTATGAGTTAAGTGTAATCCTCTACTTAGATTTTTACACCAGCTTTCGTCTGAACTAGTTGTATCACTACTAGGAAGGCCTTGCAAGAGACAATCAGGTGTCAATATATTTGTATCTTCTGAATTATCTTCAATATATGTATGTGGATTGGAATTGTAATCATAGATAAGAAATTTCATAGTTAAAGGCTTCGAAACGGGGCAAATCTTTGTAGTTATATCTCCAGTCTTTATATCAGAATCATTGGGTAAATAGCTTCCTTTATACTTATGTTCATCTACAAAAATTCCTCTTCTAATCCACTCATTAAACACATAATCATATTCGTTTAAATCTCTTGATCGAATAAGAATTTCTGTAGTTGACATCAAACGCGTAGAGACTAATTCTTGGTTGATTTCAAACTCTAAATATTCACTTTTTTAAGGCAAAACACTTCCTATTTCTTGTCTTAATTTCTTTTAAGAGTTTTAAGGGAAAAAATCTACTGTTTCATAATCATCTATATGCATTGACTTAATTTCTACAGGAGCTCGTATACCGATGGCATCTTAGCTCCATAATTTCTCTAAATCAGAATCTTTAATAGAATTAATATTCTCCAAAGATTTTGATTGTTTCTTTTGTTCACCTTGAAGTGTTTATCTAAGTTTTGTTTTTATGGCTATTAAATTTTTAGCGATGTGTTCAACCGATTCTGTCAGTAATGCTCCAGGATATTCTACTCCTGTCAATAAACTTATTTCAAGATTATCTTAGTCGTTGTCGCTTTATTCTATATTTTTTTAATCTACAATTTAAGGAAAATTTCAGGATTACTAACATGAGGAATAGCACCAAATTTTCTTTTCATTTAAAATAATGTTATGCCTGAAATTAAAAAAGAGCTTTACAATGTAATGTTATAAAAATTATGGGACTTTTGTTTAGTTACAATATTTCCTAAAAATTCATAGCTTAATATTCCGTGATCTTCCGGTTTCAGTCCCAGTTTAGCCAAAACATATTTTCTTTAATGGAAAATATCTGAGCACTGATAATGAATTATCCCCGGAAAATTAAAGATGTTTTTTTATTGATGATTTTCAACATTACCATAACAACAATATAGATGAATGCCTTATGACAAAAGAACATTGGCATCTAATTCAGACGATTTATTTTGATTTGTTTTATTTATATTTGGGAACTTAATGCTATTGTATTTTTCTTTAATACAATGCTCTTCAAATGGTCATGCACGTTCTCGAATTATGATCTGGTTTCAAAAAAAATAAATCCCGCACCTTTTTTCTTTAATATTTATCTTTTCTTTTCCAGTGACATATCAGGAGCTGTAAAACCTTTCATAATACAAGCTTTCTGCTGTATTATGAAATGATCTGTTACAAAATATACATTGCTTGCCATTTTTATTTGCTCCCTTCTTTTCACTAGATACAATGCGGGATGCAGTAGGAATTTTGTCTTTCAGTATAATTCTTTGGTGTTCGTGAGCCTTCGCAAAATTGGACCGAACATGTTGTAATATCTCATCACTTTCGACTTCCGATCGAATTTCTCCAATCGGAAGTCGATAAGTTTCCCAAGCTATTACTTTATGACAAAAATTAGCGACTTCCCCAAAATATTCAGCTTGTCTTTATTTTCAACTCTGTTACGTGTTCATTTCCATTCTTTTATAAGATCGGAATCTTTTATCTGTCGGAAATAATGGACTCTTTTAATGTGTACAGCATTGATTTGCACTTTCCAGATGTCAATTCTAATGTCACCAATATTCTTAACTGGGTTTCTATCATAAGGAACAAGTAAAGAGAAATTTTCAACATTCTTTGCTTGCATTAAAAAAATTCCAAAGTTCATGGGCATAAATTTGGATCAACAGCTAATCTTTAGCGAAAAATGATTTCAATTATGGAATTTGAGCAGGAAGGTGGGAAACATGTTTCTCCTGGATACTGAAACAGATAACGGTAAAAGAAAAGGAGTTGTTAGTTCGTGTCTTCATATTTATTTTAGAAGCCATTAATCTCAGACAAAAAGTTTAAATTTAAAAAATTATAAAAAATAAAATTATCTGCACAGTGAATTTTTTAATCTTAAAATAATAACAGCATACAAACTTTAAAAAAATAATTTGGAATAAAGCATAAACTGTCCTCTCAATATCAGAAGAATTTTTGGCTTTCTTTTAAAATATATATTATATACAAAGTTAAATTAATGAATAAATATTTATAGATAGTACATATTATAAAGACGGATATCACTGATAAAATTTATCTCCGTTAAAAATTACGAGTAAAGACGGATATCTGAGGTAAGTTTGGAAATATTAATCACTGCTGGAAAAACAATGTCGTCTAAAAATTTCTATCATCACATTTCTATCAATCAGAATATTTCAAGTAATTACCGGGACTTTCCGTAAAAACTTTGAAAAATTATCAAATCAGTAAAATTAAGTAAAATAAAAAAATGGCTTGCATATTTAGCGTCGATAAGTCAAAGGATTTTTTTTCCGTAAATAAATAAATAGATACATAAAAAACCGATAGGTGGCGTTTCGTACATAAATGAAAGAAATTAGACACGCAAATAACAAAGATAATCTTATAAAATTAATTATTATTCCAATATGTGTCCAACACCGCAAGTGATAATCATTTCAGGCGAGTCACAAATCCAACGGCAGAGGGCAACATGTCCAGGTGTATATGTCTCGTCAGATTGGATCTTTCGATTCTGACAGATTTGATGGAGATAATTGATACATCTGGGATTCTAAATTCCCATACAGCCAAAAGTCTGCTGGTATCATATCTGGTAACCAAGGTGGTCATGGAAACTTGCAACGTCTTGATTATCTCTTCCCCGAACATTTGTATCAGGAATTACTTATATTACGAATAGCGGTGGGACTTTTTTCTCCGTCTCGCATAAACATTAATAGCAGCAAAAAACGCATTATTTTTCGGGCAAACATAGAACAGCATTTTCCGCAGAAGCGTTAAATAACTCTGATACAGTTTCAAAGAAGTAAGGTCCTATGATGAAGGTAACCACATCAGACTGAGAATTTGGGGGAATGCAGTGGTTTCTCAGCGTGCACAAGCGGATTTGAAGACATCCGGACCCCGGAGCAAAAAATGAGCTTCATCTGCCCACAACATGTTAAAACCCAAGAGGGATCTTGTCCAATTTTGGAGAGAGCTTAACTCGCAAATGTTTTTTTTTTGTATAGTTAAAAACTATTTCTGAAAAATTAAATGTGGAAAAGTGAAAAAAAATCGTTATTTTGGATTGTGAAAAATATTAACAATAATACTGTTCGTGAGCGTGATAGTCACCTGGTTATGAATAACGCAGTTATATTATTCGAGAGACCCTACGATGATCTGGAATTGCTTTCAGATTTTGTAATTTCCCAACAAATTTCTCAAATTTTTGAACTTTGATTGTTATAATATAATCTGGAATTACAGTACAATTAATTTAGAACTGGATTATTTTTCAGTCTCGGAAGATAATAATGCAAAATTTACATCAATTTTTTTCCTTTTAAGCACCATGTATTTCAATAAATTTACAAAATTTCATTTGCAATAAAAATAAAATAAAATTTGTTTTACAAATTTCACTTTTTAAAAAATTTGCTTTGATCTAACTAATTTATCGTAATATTCAACAGTTCACTATATAGGAATTTCTAACATTTATAACTTTTTAATTTATGCATTTCTATTCAAATTAAAAAGGGGTTTTAGAATTTAAATGGAATATTTCAACATACATATCTTTACCGCTAAACCACACATAAATCCAAGTTTAAACTAAGAGGTCAATCTTGATTACACTTTTCCTTAACTTAAAACAAGAAAATTACTGTTATTATTTTCTCTCATAATTGATAATTTTCTTAATAATTTGAATTTAATATAATTTAATAAAAATTTTATTAGGTTGAAGCGTTTCCTTTCCAAATAGATCCTAGTTGGATTTTAGTTTAAATTTAATCTACTTAATGAAAAAAATCAGTAAAATAGTAATTTTAATAATAAAATAGTATCTTATAGATAACTATTGCACAGCGTTCTTAGCACTTTAAGCAAATTACACTTAGTACTAAAAGTTAATCTTTAACTTTCAATTAATAATAACGAAAGTTTTTTAAGGAAATAGTGATCTGCTCCAGGTACATCACAATCTGCATATTTTAAAAACTTTTGAAATTTATTATAAAATTAATTTTAATAGTCACCGAAAACCAAAAGTCAAAGTATTTGACTTCCCTCGCTAAAGCGCCACTCTTGACTTCGGGAAAACTAAAAATTAGATTTGTGCCCGAAATGAAGGAGACTCGGAAGCTCTTAAGGAATATTTAGTCTCAAAAGAATTCTGAGTGACAGATCATCTGGCGACGAAGAGGAAAAAATTCGCCCCCTAACTGAAGCCGGAAGCGGTATATCATACTTTGCTGAAAAATAAAAATTGGCGAAAAAATGAATTCTGACAAATCCTCCAGCTTCATTTCCAGATCTTAAAAGGAATTGTGTGTACTATTCTTTCATTCGAAAATTGTATGGCTCC
The DNA here is from genome assembly GCA_026289955.1 of Argiope argentata. Taxonomy (NCBI): domain Eukaryota; kingdom Metazoa; phylum Arthropoda; class Arachnida; order Araneae; family Araneidae; genus Argiope; species Argiope argentata. The sequence continues at coordinate 9,784,248 of JAOUZG010002851.1, read as the reverse complement.
AGTCCAAAACCATTTCTTTTCGTATTTGTGGCTTAAATTTCCTCTCCCGGTTCCTTAAAATTTCTTTAACATTGCTTCGTTTACGGAACTCGTATTGGAGAGGATTTATTTCTGAATGTTAATGTCGCCAAGATGCAGCCAATTTTTTTTTTCTGCGCAATTACCATCACAACTGACCTTAAAGCCGAATAGCAAGTTTTTTTATTTATTTATGCGCTGCTTAGTTGGTTATTTATGTGTTTGTTTGGAAAGGAATCGAATTGAAATGAGATGAGGTTAAACATGTGTAGCCATATCCGATGGGAATTTGGGGAAGATTATTCTTCTCGTAAATTGATGCCGTGTTTATTTTCCTTTCTTTCTGATATTTAACAGACAGCTGGAGTTAACAACATAAACAACTGTAATTCAATCGAATTCATCCAAGAACAATGGGTATTTTATTATTTTCATTTCATGGATTTTGAAAATTGATAATAAACGAAAACAATTTAATGTGCATTTCGATCTATTTATTTATTCTTTTTAATGTTTTTATCGAAAACAATTATAAACAATAACATGTTTCTTTCTTTTAGGATATTGAAAGTAAGACTACACACATGGATATAATCCTCTTCAGATGATAAATAGAAGCAATTTGATATGCTTACTTCTTATTTTTTTACTGATGATTCATGTTAAAGTGTATTTTCAAAAAGTATTTTCAGATGGAATTGGGATTACGTTGATTTCCTATTTGTTGAAACAGAATTATATTCATCTTCAGCTTCATTTTGCCAATTTCTTCTGCGTTTTTGGACAACACAACAGAAATACGAATTCTATGAAGAAAGAAGACATTTCCACTGTCTTTTAGGACGTTAAAATGAGAAAAAGGACAAATAATAATTTCATGGTTTATAGGAATTCTGATTTCCATGAATTCATTCTATGCTTTTCATAGTTCATATGTATTTGGAATATGTCTAGCACAATAAAAGTGTGAATAAGTATTATTTGGCATGCGTAAGCATCAATGTCTAATGGATGATAATTTAAGTATGGTTTAAAAGGTAATAAAAGAAAAAGTAACTTTCTTACTGAATTTTTCATTGAAAATTGAAGATGATTGCAACCTCTTTTCTGGAAATTCATAGATGCATCATTATTTAATACTAATATTCAATATTATCCTTCAATTATATGGGATCAATAACATGCAAAAAAATTACAGTTACTATGATCATAACTCGTTTACAAATATTACAATCAAATGTAAGGTAGTAAGATACATTTAAAAATCATTTAAATTTAAAAGAAAATTGCAAAAAAAATCTAATTTTTAAAAAAATCTATTATTTGTATTTTTTTATTTCCGTAAAAATGAATTTTGTGTAGTAAAATGTGCTGAAGATATTTGTGAAATGCTAATTAAGTTTCTATTTAAAAAAAACTCTAATTAGAATTTTAAAATATTTTTACGGTGCTAATATTTTCTGAGTTTTAAAGATATAAATCAAATGCTTTGGTTTGAACAGCCTTTTGAATCATTTTTACAACACATATGCCGTAATTTGTTCATACTATCTAGCCTATAAACATTGAAATTTAGAGAAAATAATCGAAGATGACATCATGCCTTAAAATAATGAAAGAAGTACTAAAAATAATGATTTGAAATAACTAATCTTTTTTTTAATTTTTTGCGCTTAATTTAATTTAATTAGATTTTGATGTCTTTTCATAGTTAAATGAGACTCATTTTGGTGCACATGCTATTATATTGAGCTGAGCTGATGTGATTGAATGAGAAAAATGCTTGAACAAGCACCTTTCTCTCCAAACTTTCATGAAAGGAAACTTCATTGAAAGGAAATTTAATTTTTCCATTGGATGATAGGAAATTATAGTCTTTGTCATATAAAGACACAAAGGACTAATCTCTGCCAACCTCCACTGAAGGAACGCATTACCTTTGACCGCCAGATGGCACTGTAGCCCAGCGTTACTGTAGGTAAAATTAATTAAGAAGAAAGTCAAAGTTGAAGAAGCAGCTGTCTGTTCGAGCCTCCAGGATGATGTGTTGACTGTTTAGTTATGAACTCTGTTTTCTACTATTAATTTTTATGTAGTATATTTGTTTTGTGCGTTGTTATGCTGTCCCATGTTGTGATATCCTAGAGAAAAATTAAAATATGTCCAAAACTTATGGTTCATCCTTTCGGTTTCAGTACAACCACAAATACCACATGATTCATAATTGATTGGCTATGAAGATGCTTACTTACCAAAAACTTTTACTCTTAGATATGCCGTTGATATGTAAAAGTAACTCAGTAGCCGTATGAAGTTAATTCCTGAATTATTGAAGATTTAAACTTCATTCACGAAATTATAACTGATTTCAATCCGATTAAATATTTAATCGCGCAATTTTTTCATTCGCGGTTGAAAAATAAACTATATAGATTGTCTTTAATGTCTGTATATTTAATAAGATAACTAAAAAAAGTTGCGATACCAGGAAATTAAGAAGATAGATTGATCTGATATTTTCGTTTCCATCAATGCTATATTTTTGTAGGACTTGTTTCTGTAAGAAAGGTTTATGTGTGTCATAAACAGAATTAAAATAAGAAAATTAATACAACACGGCAATAATACTTACAATTTTACACAATTTTTAAGATATAACATGAAATAGTATCTCAACAATTTATGTGAAATTAAGTAGAACCGAAATTCAAAACTATCTTCTTGGTCGCCAGAGACATCCAAATATTTTTTTTAATTCATATATTTTAACTTGTATAATTCAAACAATTTTTCTGTATTAATTTAATTAAAGTAACAATTGATTTTGAAGTTTATATTTGAATGAAAAAGGAAATAAAAATTCTTTATCGATTAACTAAATCCATCTCATTGTTTTCTTTAACTATTAGACATTGAAGAATAAGATTATCTTGATTTAAATTTCCATAAAGCATTCTTTTTGCGGATATTTTGGGAAGACTTAAAAATACAAATATCATGAATTATGCATATTTATGCAATTAATCAGTATTATCAATAATGCAAAATTATCGAAGCTACTTTAAAAGAAAAGGTGGATTTTCTTTCTTTATTTGAAAACTCGTAACTACTAAATTATAAATATATAACAAATTGTAATTAATTAAAGGCATATGATACTCATATGAATAAGACATATCATTTTATTAACTTACTCTAAGCTTTATAGGTGTCTAAAAACCAAACCAGACAAAAAAGAGAAAAAATTATTCTAAAAGAAATATAATATGATTTTGTAAATTTATCTTCTGTGAATCCTGGGTTATTTCTAAGAAACATGAAAATGCCTTTTTTAAAGAATAAAATCCTATAGAAAGCAAAGAAAACTATATATTCTATTTCCTTTTTAAAATATACTTTAAAATATTACGTGAACTGTTTTGGAACGATATATTTATATAAGCTATTCTTTGGCTCAGTATTTTACATTGAAAAATACTAGACTGAAAAAAAAAAGGTTTTGTTTTATTATAAGTGTAAAAGTATTTAGTGCTAATCTTGAATAGCACTGGGTGTATCATCTAAAACTGGGAATAGAGAAAACTCCTTATTTCCTTCGTTCAATTAAGAATAATGCGATTATTATCAATGCAAGCTAATATTATTCTTTTTCTTATGTTTGTAAAACAGTCTTTCAATAGAACTTTCTTATTAATAACTCATTCTCATGGACAAACTGCGACCTAATAAATAGCTCTAGAAATATTTCTCTAATTGTGTGCATTATTTGTAGACAGAATAATCAATAAGTGAGCGTGTTGTTAATACAGCGCAGACGAAACTTTAATTTATTATCTAATAAATTTATCGAATTTGCTTTTCAGTGACAAGGCTAATTTTTCGAATACACTTCTCCGAGCTCTTTTATAACTTAAATTAGAAGTAGACGCATGCATTTTTCTTGCATTCGTCGAAGGGTATAAACGATCTAACATAATTCTTCCAGATCCTAAATCTAGCAGTAAAAGTCGAGAAGCTTTCAATATATTTAATGTCCTTTATTCAACTATGATTCACTGTAATTGCTTTTCATCCCATTTGAAATCTGTAAAGACATCGTAGAGAGAAAATTAAATGCACATATCTGTTGGGAGAGGGGGACCAAACGAGCGGGACGAAGTCTCATACCTCTGCCAGCAATGAGCCGTATGAAAACTGACAGAACAAAGATGTAGTAATTGTAAATTGCATTGGAACATGTCTTTTTACAAGCTACCAGAAGAGACAAAATGCCGAACATTTATTTTTGCGTGGCATCGATTTCTCGTTTCCGTTTCATTAGCTTCCAGGCTCTTATTTTAAGTTTTGCAGCCATAAATATCGTCTCCTTTAACGATAGCAGTCGTAAAGGAGGTTGTAAGTAATTATGCAAATCATTGACGTAATGTCATGAGTTAAATTAATACACTTCTTGCAAGTGAATTGCTTTTGGAGAATGGGAACCTGCGAGGTATAAGTTGTTCTTGATATATGATTTGAAGTCATGCTCTTATTTGCCTAAGGCACAAATAATTCACTGTTGATTGATATTCGATCTCTTCCAGGTATATTACAGAATAGAATATCCATATATAGTTCTTCTCACAGTAAAGGTAAAAATTCCCCCAAAACTTTTGATATCCGTACTATTCGTATATTATTATTCATGTGCTTCAATAGAACTTTTTGAGTAGAACATTTTTATGTAACGATGCTTATGGTAAGCATATAAAATCAGTACAAAAGTTCAGTACAAGTGAAATTAGTTAATCGACACCTCTTTATATCACCAATCTTTGTCATCTTTTAAGAATAGCAGTCCTAAAGGATTAGGGCCCAACTTGGCCTAGTTGGGGCCAAGGGGTAAAAACTTCTTTGGGGTTTCTCTTTGCTTCACTACTTTAATAATGAAGAACATTTATTAAAAGAAGTAAAATTTTTATTTGATTTGTGGGCCACACTTATGTGGGAGTCTGGGGCATCTTTCCCGTAAGTTCCTGCCTTAGTCTGGCCCTATAAAGGATGAGTAAAAATGAGGTGAATGGTAACTATGCAAATCATTGAAGTATTGCCATGAGTTAAATCTGTTATAGCTCTAGAAATATTTCTGGCCGAGTTGTTTGAGGAGCATTCTTCTGAATGTCTTCCCCTCTCTGGGCCACCTAATTACCCTAACAAGAACATTATATATCTCGGATGTTTTACAATGTACTGTCCGTAGGAGATCTCCACCAATTGGCACTGCCATGGCTTTGTGTACTGCCTTGCAGAAATCATAGTGTGAACTGTCAACAAAATATCTTACAAATTAATTGAATCCTTGCTACGCCTATTTCTTCATATATGCCTGCTCATAGGAGCTCTATACGATATCAAATAGGTGTACTAGTGTTTTTGGTACTTCAATGATTAATGATGCTCATAATAAGGATTTCAATTCAAAAAACGATTGATACAGATAACTCAAAAGTACTTTGATTTGGTATATATTCTTTGCACTAAATTTGCTGATTTTTAAGAAATTTTAAGCAAATATTTAGAAAAAGGCCATCTATCCGGCTATAGAGCATAAGTTAACAAGATAATTATAAAACTTAGAAAGCCAGATTTATGAAATTTGGTAGACAGATTTTACATCTATTGTGCAGACGCCTGTCTGACTTTGGGGCGAAACCGACAGTGAGTTTACTATCTTTTAGTCAGCACTCTCAGAAATACGTAAATGCGATAATTCAAAAAAGAAATAAAAATATTGAATTTGCTATGGGAGTTTGTGATTACATGAGGGATTTTTAATCATAATTTTGTTTCGATCGATTGAGAAAAGCCAGTCTGAAGCATAAATTTAATTTTCGGATATTATTTACCCCATGTATGGAATTAATCACCAAAAATAACGGCAAGTAACACATGATGGCTTCATTTAAAATGCTGAATTCTAGCCTATACTTCGCTGCCATTGTACTCCAGCATCAAGCAAGGATTTTTATACTGTGACCAGTGTTTTAAAAAGTACGCGAGAACATTTTGAGGTGACCTGTATGGCTGGTTATTTATTATTTGGCCGAACTTGCTAAGAGTTGGAATTTAATTAATAAAGCAACCTTTCATAAATTAAAAATAAAGGTTTGGATATGCTGATCATTGGATTTAACCAATAAACTATTAATCACTCCCAAAATCAAAGAGATGATGTTCCAGTCCAATAAATTTAAATATTTCGTTGTTAGTTATGGCACTTGCCATATTGAACAAGCCCCCCCCCCCGCTAATACAGCAGCAGATTTAAGCCGAAAGGAGCGTCTCTTGTTTTTGAAGTAGCGCCAACTAGGGCCAGCAGTACAACTCAGCTACACACTCATCACATTCACTTGCACAACCCCTTTTTACAGAGGGGCACATTCATATATCTCACAGAGAGTAGTACTCTGAAGAACAGCCATGCCCGAACCGGGACTTGAACCCGGGACTCCCAGAACACGAGGAAGACACGCTACCTCTGCTCCAGAAAGCCGACATAAATTAAAATATACTCGTACCATATCAGATCTAGATGTCTAGGCTGTCATCATGTGGCATTTCTGAGTATGTCTGCCATAGTAATGTTTTTCATAAAATTTTTACTTGATCGGGTATTTTCAGTTTCAATTACAAACCACTTTGAGAACTCCATTTTAATTCAAATATTGTATTATTTAGTATAACTTTATGAATTAATTATTTGAAAACTTGCGTTTGTGTTAAAAACTTTAGCATTAATCAAACATATCTTTAAAATTTAACATAATAATCAGAATTTAAAAATATTTTAAGAAATGTAGTCGTTTAAGTTAGTAGGTAGAAAAAGTCTTGGAGTACTCATACCATACTCATGTTAATATACTCATACCATATAAGATACAGATGTTAATAATCATGTGGCATTTATCAGTATGTCTGCCATGGTAATGTTTTTCAACAGATCTTTACTTGGTCGGGTATTTTCAGTTTCAATTACAAATCACTTTGAGAACTCCATTTTAATTGAAATATTGTATTATTTAACATAACTTTATGAATTAATTATTTGAAAATCTGGATGCTGTGTTAAAAATTTAGCAATAATCAAACATATCTTTAAAATTTAAAATAATAATCAGAATTTAAAAAAATATTTTAAGAAATGTAGTCCGTTATATCAGTAGGTAGAAAGAGTCTCGATGTCCTCAAAATTCCTTATTGAAAATGGTATCAAAAGTATAATTAATAACGCAATGCAACAATTAAAAGTAAAGCAGTAATAGAATGCAATAATTTAAAGTAATGTAACTCAATAATTTGAAGAGCATTCCTTTAACAATATAAAGAGCTTTACGTATTTTCATGGTGATAAAAGATACCATGGAAATTTTAAAAAATAAAAGAAATCAATACGTTTTTACAGAAAAACAGCACAAATTGGGACCCCATGTCCAGAGAACATTTTCAGAAATAAGCGTTTCTTTGAATTCATTGATGGATTGTCAGGGATTCTTTGAATAATGATTGCACCTTATTCTAAGAAACTTCTGGTGAAACGCTGTTTGGGTTCCTAGAAAAAAATCTCAGTCTGACAGATTTAATTTAGGTAAGAATAACAGCTTGAGCAACAATAAAATAATGCAATCTATTCCTCTCATTTGTTAAATAGAATACTTTTTATGTTTAGTTTCAAACAGTGAAGCAGTAAGGTTGACATGGTTAACACTAGTTCTTAGAATAGCGTCTTCATTTATCCTGAGATTTATATAATGATTATTTGTTCTTGGAATAAAAATATTCTTCTTCCTGAAGCACGTAAGAGAGATTTCATTGTATTTCAAGAATAAATATTCGCTCAAAACTTTCCAATGTATACCCACTTAAGAATGTGTATTCTAACATGTGTTCTAAAATTATTAAGCCTATCCCTATTAACACTGTGGTATACTTATATTATGGCATGTATATAGGTATCTTAACCCACATATAGTATACTTATATTATGGCATGTATATAGGTATCTTAACCCACATATAGTATACTTACAAAGAAATCATATATATGATTGCCTTACTGAGTTGGGTCAGGAAAGCCTGGTTGGTAGAGCATTGGATTCGGATTCCTTAGGTTGCGAGTTCGAAACTCGCCGGCCAAAGATTCCACGAGTATGTGGTGGCTGGCGCTCTTTTAATCTGTCGTGGTCTTCTAAGCTGAGAGTAATACCACTGAGGGTAATGGGTCAGAGGTGATCGTTTTCTGTTTCAGATCTAAATTACGATCTGAGATGAATGAATGAAAAAGCATGATTGAATCCCACCCCCTAAAAAGGATTGTGACGTGTGCGTAGCTATATTATATTCTTAGCCCTAGATGAAGCTCTTTGTTAAAAATAGAAAAGTATACCTTCGACTTAAAATCTGTTGATGTATCAGCGGGGCTTGTCCATGGCAAGTGCTATATGTAGCAACAACAACTTTATGAAATATGTTTTTTCCGTTTATTTTACATTTTTCTGACATGTATCAAAAGATATCATAATATGGCATTTCAATATGGATTTAGGCCATGCCTTTGTTCCCCTTTCCGAATATTATGAATGCTAAGTAAGTGAAAAAACAATTTACACTGAACAATGATGAAACTTTCAAAATAAATATATAGATCGACAAATAGACCGAATTCTAAAAATGAGATGGCTGTACTTAGAAAACTCAGACGTAAGAAGATTCATCAGAATATAAGAGTTGAAATTTTCTTACTGTAAAAGAACTTTCTTAATGAAATTTTAAAGTTTCTACAAAAATTAAAACGCATACCGTTTTTATAATACATCCATTTTTATCAACAGTTTTAAATTAGATTTAAAATGCATATTACACTTCTGTTTGGACTTATTAAAGTGTTTTTTTTTTAGATTTATTCTTTTTTAAACTCTTAAACTTTTAAGTTCTTTTAGGCACAACACGATCTTCAGCTATTGAATAAAAGAGTAAAGAATTTCAGATGTTGGGTGAACATTCGCTACTCTTTTTGGCAATGCATTAAACGGTAAAGCAGAATGCATTCACTTTCTGGGTAAGGAGATGCATTAAATTTAGCAAAAATCGTTGGTTATCTCTCCATACAACAAAAAAAAGAAGAAATTGAATAAAAAATTCTTGTCGAGGGAGGGGAAAAAATCTTTAAAATATTCTCAATTCAGACACCCTTCATCCTTTCAATAAATTCCTAACAAAGTGGTGCGTTGCGAGTTTCGCTCGTGCGCTAATACGAACTTTCTAAAGCTCGAACTGCTGTAGGCGTAGGGAGGGTGGTTGTTTGTGCGTCGAAAAATGCATTCTTTGTGTGAAGAAAGATTTTTCCGCTCTCCTTTCAAGCTTTCTTCTCTCTCTTCTTTATTTCTTTTATTCGGATTCTCTGTGTCATTTTCGTTCCCAGTCCTTATTCAAATGATTTCATTTAGAAAACAGGGACCGGTTGAAATCGTTTCATTGAAAAGGTGAAATTGGGGGAAGTTTTGGTTCTTCTGTAATTGCTATCTTCCTGCCTACCTCCCCCCGACCGCATTTAAGGGGGAAACCAGATTCCCGCAAATTGGTTGTAATTGAATCGATTCAAAGTTTTAAAGGGGGAATAGTTTTCAATCGAAGGAAAGTTTGCTGAATGACACAGGCCGATTATGCGGACGCGAGCGCTTGATTATATTCCCAGTTGCGGTTTCGGTCCAATGAATAGTTGACTGATTTGCTTCAGAACTTTATTGATAGCTTTTTCCCTTCCCTGGGGAGAATATTTTAACTTCTATTCGAATCTTCCGCAATGATTTATAGTTACTAATCAATAATGACTTCATAAATATTTTCCACTATTAATGATTTTTTTTACTAATCAAAGATGACTTCAAATATATTTTAAGTTCTTAATGGATTATTTTTTTTTACTAATCAAGGATGATATCATAAATAATTTATGTTCTTAATGAACTATTGTTTTTGGTAATCAATGATAACTTCATAAATATTTTATGTTCTTAATAAATTAATGTTTAACTAATTAATGATGATTTCATAAATATTTTATATTCTTAATGATTTTTTTATTAATCATTTATGATTCCATAATTATTTTATGTTCTTAATGATTTTTTTTTGTTATTTACAGCTTGGCTGAAAATGCATTAAATTTCAATTGATTTTTACCAAATGAGAGTAGTTTAACTTCTATTTGAACCTTCTGAAATGATTTATAGTTACTAATAAAAGATGACTTCGTAAATATTATATGTTCTTCATAAGTTATTTTTTTACTAATCAATAATGTCTTCCTAGTATTTTATATTCTTAACGAATAATTGTTTTTTTAATCAATGATTATTTCATAAATATTTTATGTTCTTAATGAATAAGTGTTTTTACTAATCAATGATGATTTCATAACTATTTCATGTTCGTAATGTATTTTTTTAATTAATAAATTATGATTTCATAAATATTTCATGTTCGTAATGTATTTTTTATTAAATAAACTATGATTTCATAAATATTTCATGTTCGTAATGTATTTTTAATTGATAAATTAAGATTTCATAAATATTTTAATTCTTAATTAACTTCATTCACAGCTTTCCTGAAAATGCATTCGATTTCAATAGCTTTTCTCCAGAGGAGAATATTTTAACTTCTATTTGAACCTTCTGAAATGATTCATAGTTATTAATCAATGATGACTTCATAATTATTTTATGTTCTTAATGAGTTATTTTTTATTCCCAGCTTGGCTGAAAATGTATTTAATTTTATTAGCTTTTTTCCAAATGAAAATATTTTTTTACTTCTATTTGAATCTTTTGAAACGATTTATAGTTACTAATCAATGAGGATTGATAAATATTTTAGATTCTTAATGATTTATTTATTTATTCTTAGTTTGGTTAAAATGCATTTAACATTTGATTGCCTTTCTATATTTAGCAATTCTAATTTTCATGATTTAACTTTGTTCAAATGCGTAAATGAGCTGCCTAGGCTCAATTAGAAGGTAATCCCTTTCCATTTGGTTCTTTTTAATTTTAATTTTAAAGATTCCTTTAAATTCGAATATTTCTTAATAAACTTAATATGATATCAATTAATATTATTTTTTAATAAATAAGTATGGATTATAAATTTTAATTATTTGATAAAAAATTATTATATTTTAATTTTTTGATAAACATAATTAAAAAATAATAATTATAAAATCAAAAATCTTTCGCAACTTTACATAAATATAGTAAGATTAAGTTTTAGGGGAAGATTTTCAAATACATCAACGATATTTTTTATTAGAGACTTAGGAAATTTGGAAAACTTTGAGATTCGAATTTATTTTTAATATTTTTAGAGATTTTTCAAACTTGTGATTTCACTCTATACCCAAACATCATGTACCTAAATCTATTTTATTTAAATTAAAGAACCTTTTGGTTTTTAGATTATATTTACGCTTATTTTTATTAAAAACAATGAAATTCCATTGTAATTCCTGTTTCTTTATATTTACAATTCATTCACTGTTTAATAAATTAATATCCTTCGTCAATTCTGTATATTAATATCTAAAATTAAATACATGGGAAGTCTCTGTTTTTTATCATTTTTTTAAAAATCATTTTAATCTCATTTCCTAACTACTTGAAAAACTGAAACTTACTCTTTTATTAATTCTTCACTTTAAACTCTTTTTAGTTTTTTATAATATGTATTTCTTGAAAATAACGTATTGTCATTTAATAAAAAGGATTAAAAAATAATGAATTCTAGACGGGAATTAAAATTTACACTTCCTAAGATCCTCTAGAGCAAAATTTGGCTCTGCCAGGTCTTCAGAATTTCTTTCCTTCTATAGATTTATAAAACAGTCTTAATATGGTCCTAAATGCTTTTTCTACTTTATTTCGTTGCATAGTTTCAAAAAAAATCCTTCGTTTAACCAAAAATATTGGTTAAAATTTTAAAAAGAGTATGACGAATTTTTTTCTGATGTAAAGTAGTTTCAGATGTATCACATAAATGCATAATTGAAAATGTGCTTACATTTTTTGTTGTTATTCTGTTATGACGTATGAAGGAACATGCAGCCATGAATTAAATACATTATTGTTTACTTTAAATTCTGTAACTGTATCTTTATTATATTACATTCACGTAAGTCTGTTTATGCTTGAAAATCTATTTTTTATGAAAATGTTCATATTTTTTTGTTGTTATTCTGTTATGACGTATGAAAGAACATGTGGTCATGTATTGAATACATCATTGTTTACTTTAAATTTCGTAACTGTATCTTCACTATATTACATTAACTGTTTACGCTTGGGGGACTTGCTTTTATGAAAATTTTAATATTTTGAGAAATTTGTTATTTAATAGTAATAAACTTACACTTCTACAATGTAATATTTTGCATACGAAGAAAAATTTAATAATTACTAATTAAAAGGATATCATGTAATCATTTACATATTTCCATTTTCATTGTTTTATAAAAAAATTATTTTAATAAAAAATAAGGAAACTGTTATTAAAATAACAACTACAATTTATAGCCATTGTTATTTTAAATATTATTTATTCTCTAAACATCAATTAGTAACCAAAACTGAATTAATTTTAATATTTCATACATGCGGCATTCAGGTATTATAGTTAATTCAACACTATAATACTAGTATAAAATTTATTTTAATATGCCATTAATAACACAAGCCTCGAAATTACATGAAATGATGGCGCTTATTTCTATGATGCCAGAACTAAGGAATAAAGTCTAAAAATAGCACGAGCCTCCAAATTACTTTTGCAGTCTAGAATTGATAGCGTGATTTAAAAATTCAAATAATCCAGTTATTTTCAATTATTTACAAAATAAATCATTCTTTAAAATTACGGTAATTTTCTTGCATCGAATAAAAACTAACTCAGTTTGGATGATATACTCGGTTTCGTGGTTTAACGTTGTGTCAAATATTATTAAAAAAACACATATATATATTAAAAAAATGTCGTGAAAATGGGTTAAACAAAATTACAAAAAAGGTGCTTCTGTTTTTATATCTTTACCAATATTTTTCATGGCCTTTTCAGTTTTTCTTTCTTTCCAAATAAATAGGATTTTTTTTTCAGTTTTTGTTGTTTCATACATCATTGTAGCCATTTTTTCAATGCCAGAAGTTCTTTTCTGGTTTTCATCGTTCTTTTATTTATTTCTCGGATAGGATGACACTTCTTTACCATTTAATCAAAATGAAAAACGCAGAAAAAGAAAGAACACAAAAAATATCGTTTGTCCCGTTTTGAAAAAAAAATTAGGTTAAGCAACGAGTGGCATTGTTTCAAAAATAAAGGGAACAGAGTAAAGAAAAAAAAACAGAAAAACTATCGATTATATACAGTATACAAGAAATGTAAAGTCATCCTCTGTTCGGCAACACATGAATACATTTTAATGGAAAAAAAAGAGATGATACCAAATAAAAAAATAGAATAAAAAGAATAAATGGCAATCATTCTTCTTACATTGCAAAGGCTGGTAGCTGGCAACTTGCCAACTATCTCCCGCCTTTCTGTTCCAACTTGCGAAGTTCTGTTCGTAACTCGGAATAACTGTTTCCTAAGAACTGAGACGAAAGCAGATCTTGGCATTGTGGAGGAAGCTGTTCGCAATTGTTGAATTTCCTGCTCAAAGCTTGTAAGAATTTATTCCAGGTGTTAAAGTGATAGAAAGAAAACCCGTGAGAGTAGAATTTTAGCTTCTGCGAGCGAAAAATATCGTTTTTGTTGATAGTTTTAGTTTTACGAGAGAATTTTTGTATCGCTGTAAAAATCGTATATGTTTCACTTTCTCGTCTCCCAACTTTTTATGTTGGCGATTTAAATGCATACATTCTACGTGTAGTTCCAGCTATTACCAGTAAAAAAATAGTGAAATTTCTGACTGTTGCTTTATTTTTCGCTTTCATTTTTAAATAAAACGCTTGCTAAGTCATTTCATTGCTTCGAAAGTTTAACAGTGATTCATGTAAGAAATTGATCCATATATTGAAAAAAGTGTAAAGTAAAAAATCATTGAGACTCTAAAGATAAATTATTCTTTGCAAAATTTCATGTACTTTCTGGAGCTGAAAGAGTCTTGGCAAAGAATTAATGGGTATATTAGATATGCGGGGGGGGGAGTATGGAATGATTGCTTCCCATTAATATTCAAAGATTCAAGAAACACAACACACAAAAACAAAAACTATTTTATACAGAAATAAACAAAATATGAAACAATTAAGGTGACCAGGGATCTTTAAAATGACTTTTTGCAATGTTTACTTTGGCCATTTGAAATTTTACAGGCATTAAGGGTAATACTGAAGAAGGTGACACAAAACAATTTATTAACTAAAATTTATTAACTTTAAAACATTATATTAACTTACTTAAGAGTTAGGGGGGGCAATGTAAGTGATAAATAACGTCAATGAAAAATGCTCCAGGGGTTCCAAATTTGTTCGAATGTGCTCCAATTCTTATTATTACTTTCTCTAACCCATTTGAAACAAAAGTTGGAAGATTAATCTTGAAATTTCAGTTCGGAATATTAAAATTAACCAATGTAATAACTCAAAACTACTTAATTTTTTTAAAAAAATCAGTGGTTTTAAGTTATTATATTGGTTAATTCTGATATTTAATACTCAAACTTCAAGATTAATCCCAACTTTTGTTTCAAGCGGATTAGAGTAAGTAACAATAAGAATTGGATTGCTTTCGAACAAATTTGGAGCGCCTGGAACATTTAGCATTGACACTATTTATTGCTACTATTATATTATATTACCCCCTGATTCATAAATAAATTATTATATTAAGGCAAAATTTTGCGTATCATCTCCCATAGTGTTACCCTTAATGCCTGTAGAATTTCAAATGAAATGGCCAAGGTAAAAATTGCAAAAAGTTATTTTAAAGGTCATTCGTCACCTTAACAGAACAAATAATAGTTCTTTCGAACTGCCAAAAGAATCATTAAGTTCTTGCCGGTTGGATTACATAGTACTGGATAGTAATACAATGTTCCCCACAGATATTTGCATTATAATTTGAAAATTTATAAAAGTTTTATAAATTAATTTAAACTTCAAATTATATGTAGTAACTTCTTAAGTATATTGAAGAAATTGCAATAATTTTTGGACCAGATAAAGGAGCATAAATATTATAGTTTTTTTAAGCATAATATGTATTTTTCTTTCAATTAATGTGTTTTTCACTGTCCTGTACATGGGATGTTCAATAAATCTTCTAAAATGTTAAAAAAATATGTATCATATTCCATTTTTTAGATTATATCTCATAAATTAAAATAATAAATTTGTTGGTTTATTACTTTTTGCCATTAAAAATATTAAGAACAATGATCGATTGTTTATACCACTTCCAGTAGATTTTTTTTGGAAATGTCTTACTAGTATGTATAATTGACAATAAAAATTATTCTAACAACCTTTTTTATTAATAATAACCAATAAATTATATTAATAGTATTTTAATTTGTTTTTAATTGAAACAAAAATTGTTTATTCCATAAATCTTTTTTTTCTTTTTACGTCGAAAATCCGATATCGTAAATAAATCTCCGAATTTCTTTTGGTTTTTTTAGGAATACCTTACAATTTTTTTTGAATAATATTTGATTTAAAAAGAAATTTTATTAAGTGGAAACTTAAATCTCTTTCATCGGAAAACAAAAATAAAATAGTTCTTTTTTTTGGCATAGCATTAACTAAATTTCTGATTTTAACAATATCTATTAAAACTATTTATTGATTTCTTAAATAAAATTCATTGATTTTGGGACATATAAGTGTAAAAAATAAATTTCTTTTATTTTATTGCAATTTATTGTGTTATGCATTTCTCAAAATATAAGACTTTAAAACAAGTAGCAAAATCAGGAGTAAACATTTTTAAATATTAAGAATAAAAATATTCGGAAAATGATAAAAACAAAATAATATGCGTTGGTAGTAATGATATAAGGGCAATTTGTATAAAAATTTTCATATTAAAAAACAGGGGTTTTAAAGGATTGCACTTAAGTTTGATTATGATTATAATAAATTATACAAGTATTGGTTTAATAATTAAGTGATAATTAATTACCTTAAGTTTGATTATGAATATAATAAATTATCCAAGTACTGGTTTAATAATTAAGTGATAATTAATTAATAAGGGTAATAATTTCATAATAATATGACAATATAATTTCGATTCATAATAACTCTTTAAATAAATTCTATCTTGTTAAAAAAAAGCTCTGATTTTGATTTTTTTAAGAACAAAATTTTGAATCTTTTTCATGTTTTTTATTATAATGCTGTGCACAAAATACTGGGTCTTCAAATACAAAATATTTGGGATATTTTGAGACGAACCATGTAATTTAGGAATGAGGTCAGACAAAGAGGAAGACACTTGAGTTTGCATCCCTTCTCCAAGTTCTGTCTCCATGACAAAGAAAAGGTATCTGGCACCAGCAGTTCTTCGACAGAATCGGGTCCTGAACCGAAAATCCACCAGATCGGAAGCTGATATTTTACCGCCTGGTCACCGCGGCTAGAATTAAAGAAATCAAATAGATGAAGTTACATAAGATAAAATAATAAAAAAATTCAATATACATAACAAAAAAGAAGATTTTGGGGATGAAGGGTAAGTTGTACATTGACTCTCCGAACCCGTCGGGAAGGCCCACTGATTTATACTACTAGGGCTGAATGACCAGACCGCCATAACATTAACACTGGCGGAAACTGTGGTTGAATCATAAGGGCCATTACCAGCCATGGTACAACCCTTCTTGTAGGAAGTACGCCCCATCATCGATGAGAGAAGCCAAGCCTCCACCTATTGCTCTACTCTCCGGGGTGGTGAGATCGAATCAACGTGGCAGAAGCATCTCGTTCTAATTTCGAAATGTCCCCTGGGGATGGGATGAAGTAGAAATAAAAGAACATAAAAAAGGGGGAAAGGAAAAAAGAAATTTTATAATAGAAGTTTAACAAAATCAGTTTGATGAAGGTGTTATGCCTGAAAAAGGAAGGTGTAGTGGTTGGATTTTGAAAGCGTTAGGGAATAAGCGTTCAAAGATGGCGCTAAAATACTAGCACGAGTGTAATTGAGAAGGTTATGTCATTCGGAGGTTTGACTGTGAGAGGAGAGGAGTAACTGAGCAAAGTAATTCGGTCAAGTCTGAAATAAATCTGTTTTTCTATTTCCCTAGTTATTTTAAAAGCACTCATGAACCAACCACGACAGAAGGTGAGAACGTAATCCAAAAAGATTAGTGATTTATTGTTGAATCATCTAAGAATTTATATTTGTATTTTATATCACAAAATGTAATATAAAGAAATTTTAGGTAGCGAAATTATCAAAAAAATTCCCCACTTTACTGCAAAAATGGTCGGACTATTCATTTCCTCGGGTTAGGCTGACATGTTTCTCATTGGTTATAATTTATGCGACCTCAGTTATTGAAAGTTGGGTCTCCGGAATCTGAAAATGAAAAATATCGACAAAGAGTCAAAAACAGGTGTTCCTGCTAACTAACACTGTATGGTAATTGATATTAATTGTGAGTTATTATGTTGCGATGAGTGTTTTCGACATTTTTGAACTTGTTTCTTTGTAATAATGTTCGCGAAACTGCTACATTATTTCTTTGTAAATCATTTTGACCTTCTCTCTATATATAAGACAATAAAGAATACATTTTGAATCTAAAAATAAGTATAAGTTTTTTTTTTTCAGTTTAACTTCCATACTCATTCAATCGAAAAATAAAGATAAGCTTTTTTCTCGGTTTAACTTTCGTAATGGATTTAAAGCTAGTTACCAATCGTTTTTCTTTGATTCGATTTTCATATATATTGTATAAAAGGGGTGGTGTCAATATTTTATCTTTAACTAATTTTCATGTTTAATTTTTAAAGTTTTTTATTCTATTGATTTGATTGATTCCAATAATCAGTATTAATTATTATGTTAAGAAGAGAATTTTTGATATCTTTGAACCAGAGTTTTTGTAATAATGTTCGAGAATCTGCAACAGTAGTCCCTTCAAAATCATTTTGACAAGAGTCAGAAACTGAATACATTTTAAATCTAAAAATGGGTTCGATTTTTTTTTTCGGTTAAACTTTCATACTTTTTGAATCTAAAGTTGGATATATAATAATTTTTCTTTGATTCGATTTCCATGCATATTGGATAAAATGTTAAGTATCAATCTTTTAACTTTGATTACATCTTAAATTTCATTTTTAATGCTACTTATTCCATTGATTCTGCATAAATGGAAATCACTGTTAAGCACAATAATTGATATTAATAATCATTAATTTGTTGCAAAAACTATTTTTGAAATTATAAAAAAGCATTTTTTATTAACAATCAATATTCGAGAAATTTCATCATTAGTTTTTTTCAAAATCATTTTGACTTGCAAAATAAAACGTCAGTAAAAAATAGATTTTGAATTTATAAATAGATATCAGTTTTTTTATTTACCTTTTGTACTTATTGAATATAAAGTTGGTATCAAATTTCTTTGATTCTATTTTCACATTTATATTCAAGCATAACTTATTTTAATTATGAGTTATTATGTTAGAAGAGCATTTCTAACATTTTTGAAAATGCCTTATTGTAATAACGTTTGAAAAACTGCCACATTAGTTTCATCAAAATTACTTTGGTCTATTATATATATATATAAAGTCTGTAAAGAATTCTAAATCAATCTACGGCTAAGTATCCTTCATACAATTTTCAAAGTCATGTAATCTATGGCTGGTATAATTTTTTCCCGATTCGATTTTGATATATATTGAATTTAGACATGAATTAGTGTAACATTCAGGGTTTTTTTAATTCCTTTTTTTTCTTTTCAAATGTTTTTCAAATGGTTCAAATTCACAGAATTTGTATTTTAAAATAGTAATTCACAGTTTTATCACAATTATTCCTTAAGTTTTAATAAGTTTGTTGACAAATTTTGAATAAGATATGAATTTATAAATATTCACTAATAGTTAGACTCTAACTTGATGCATTATATCTAAAAATAGCTAATTATTTCCATTTTTTGAAATTAAAAAAAATAATCTAATTCAGGTATGAAATTAAAAAGTTGTTCTAGAATCTCTGTTAAACTATCTATTTTTTGCAAAAACTAGTTCAAACTGAATTTTTACTTTTCTTGATTTTAAACAATTAATTCAAAATACAATATTACCAATATACAATATAATATTATCAATATTACCAAATGAATATTTGCAATGTTACCTTCTTATGAAAAAAAACTGAAAAACTAATTTATTATAATCGGAATAGTTTAAATAAAAAAAAAAGAAAATGTGATAAAAAGCAAAAGAGGATGAAAATTTTACTTGATTTAATGT
The DNA here is from genome assembly GCA_026289955.1 of Argiope argentata. Lineage (NCBI taxonomy): Eukaryota > Metazoa > Arthropoda > Arachnida > Araneae > Araneidae > Argiope > Argiope argentata. The sequence goes on along the minus strand of JAOUZG010002851.1, from coordinate 9,764,714 downwards.
TCAAAAAATACATTTTTTAAATCTCGATTTAACATTGTAAAAAGCACGGGGATGAATAATTTGATAAAACGAATTAATTAGTTACATTTAATCATAAGAGTAAAATCACTTTTACACAATACATATCATATCAAAAAATTAAGTGCAAATGATAAGATAAGGAATTTGGTATCATTATAAAGATTTTTTTTTCACTTCCTACTAATAGTTTACACTCTTCCTTTATATGTCTTATTGAAATTTTCAATTGTTCATAAAATACATTTTATTCATCCTCTCAAGTTCAAATACATTTTTTTAAACTTGTAGTGGATGACACTCGATGTTAATACAGTTTTTTTTTCAAATATGGAGTCATTAATTATATTTAAATAATTTTTAATACTTTCAATATAATTTTAGGAGTTTATAGCAAAAATTAAAATCAATAACTTGTTGATAAATTATTTATATTAATTGTAATTATGTAATAAAAATTAATTAAAACAAAATTTCCCTTTGTTGATTTAAGTGAGAATCGACTTTATTTTTTAAAAAAATTACATGTTTGTCTTAAAATAGTATTAATTTTTTTAGAAAATAATGTTTTCAGATTATATAGTAGAAGAAAGGAATATATTTGTCATGTTTAAATAGCAATGTTCTAGAAAAATATTACGATTCTTATAGGATTTAAAATGTCTAGTTTCTGGATTTAAATGTCTAGTTCTTCTTTCTAGAATGGAACAGATCATTAAAACCTCTATTATTACCATAAATTGATGTAATTTGGCTATTTTGTATCAGAGATCTTTGTTTTGAAAAATAGCAGTTAATTTGAATAATATCATTATGATTCGTAAATTAACTTTACTACAATAAAATATTATGTTTTAATTACAATTACTTTATTGACTAATTTTTCAGATCCTTCCTATTATTTTATAACATATTAAGGTTACTTCATATAAAGTAACATATTAAATGATTAAGTGTATTCTTTTTTATTGCTCAAAAATAAAAATTCTTTAACAACATCGGAGAATGGGATTCTCAAAAGAAATGTCTATGGAAAACTCTTGTTATCTCAGATCATTATTCACATGCCTTGTAAATTCTTAATACATTATTAAATGCAATTCCTTGGAAGTAAATCCTTGTATAATTCTAAAATCCAATATTAGAGTAAATCAGTTAACAATATTTCATACAAATTTGTCCTTGATGTCGAGGTATGAAAAATGCTTCATAAAATAACTTTTAACACATCACTTCAAAAATTACAAAAAATAGTAATTTTCCAAACAATGAAAAGAAGTATTGTTACTTGCAACAAATGGTAAATTATTAACAAGAGTTATTATTACATCAAACACATATTTAGAAATGTAAAAGTCTGTCAATAAATACCTATTCAAAAATAATGAATTTTTCTTTAATATAATCATACAAATTTACTATCAAAATTCTAATCAGTACTGGTATTTACTGTTATTTCGGATAAACATGATTTATATATTCTGCACTATAAACTCGCGAATAATAATATAGAATGTATTTAATCTCGTTGTAAAGATTGAACGATTTGAAATCAATTCCCTGATACAAGATATCCAACACAAACGTAATCCAGGCCATGTTGCGAATTGTAATCCAATCCCAATTCTGTTGGCCAGATGACGTTACATTTCATCTTGAACATGACCAGGGGATCTTCAATTATTATCATGCGAATATCAACTGTGATTTTAACTAACTTCCGCTCCCTTGCACCCAGTGATATCACTTGAGCTTGCCACTGCAGTTGGAAGCGCTTTGATAACTAACTCTTGAGCCCTCTGGTTAGTCAACTCCCGGCAAGTCTCCTCAGTCGAATTATTTAGCTTTCGGTCGACTTCAGGGTCGGAGATATTAAGGGTTCCTGGGAACAGTCGATTTCCGACTCAAATTGAGGGTGGGCAGTTTGATCATAGATGTAGTGCATTGATACCAAAGGCTATATTCCTCCGTGAGATTTGTAGTGTTACAGAAACTTGATTATAACGGAAATGCAAAAGTTAATGGAAATCTTCTTATATATTTTCAGAAATAAAGTAACAAAGGAAACATATTATATAATCTTAGTTAATTTGGCAGATAACTTATGTTATTATTTAATTTTAATTTCAAATTATAAAAATCTTATTGTAATATTTATTACTAAATACATAAAAAGTATTTATCAATATGGTGTTTTAAATCATTAAATCAGTACCCTTAGTAAAAAGTACGTTCAAAGTAATTCCATTAAAGTCGTATTTCCCCCATAAATCATTAAAATATTATTTTATATTAATAATTGTATCATTAAAATGTCAATCTGGCTATACCAAATTTCCTAAAGTAAGAACTTTAAGCTTTCTTCCAAACTAGTTTCCTTTAATTTTAATCAGCTCCTTAATTTTAATCCTTTAATCGTTCCCATTTATTTTACGTTCAAAATAATTCCATTAAAGTCCTATTTCCACCATAAATCATCAAGATATGATTTTATATTAATAATTATATCAAAAAAATGTTAATCTGACAGTTATACCAAATTTCCTGAAGTAAGAACTTTATGTTCTCTTCTAAACTAGTTTCCATTACTTTTAATCGTTTCTTAAACTTACTAAGTATAATTACTATTCCAAATTAAGACATGGAGATGTTCATGGTCATTTTGTTATAACACAGAACTCCGAAACATCACGATGTTTCCGTTAATGTTTGAACCAATCAAAAATAAAGAAGTAATGACGAGGCATTTTCTGAAACCCTATTTTTAATTTAAATTGTTGAAAAATTAATATGAATTGATTTAATAGATAAACAATATTTATGAATCTGATATTGCCAGTCTTATTAATAATTTATGATGTTGAATGAATGTATAATAATCTTGCACCATCTAAGGCCAATATTACTGATTATCCGACCCACACAAAAACACAAGAATAAACCATAAATGAATGACCGGACCGCCGCAATAGCAACACTGGCGGTAACTGGGGTTGACGCCCAAGGGCCATCACCGGCCAAGGTACACTCCTTCCCGTAAGAAGAACATCCCTCCATCGATGGGAGGAGTCAGACCCTCACCTATTTATGTAAAATGTAGGTGGTGATACCCAACCACCATGCCGGAAGCATCTCATCTTCATTTCGAGGTGCCCCCCCCCAGGGGAAACCATCTAATGCACATCATATAATTCATTGTGGAATTCCAATACCTCATCGGTTTTAACAGATGAGTTAGAATAGTCAAACATTTGAATTGTAAATACGTGATTGAAAAAAAATATGCCTCAGGCCTGTCATGATTTTTACTAAAATTCCTCAAATTATTCAGTCTTGTTTGTCTATCTTTCTTTCAAAAAACTCGTAGATAACTCGTATGTATTTTACTAAAACTAATAACTGAACATTTTCTTATTGTTCAAATCGAATAAAAAAATACAGTTGTGAGCCATTTCAATTCACTATCATTATGAGGTTTGTCATAATTTTCAATAAAATTCTTTAAATTATTCAATTTTGGTAGTGTATCTTTCTTTCATAAAACTCAAAGATAAATTTGGTTTATTTAGCTAAAACTAAAAACTGAAAATTTCTTTACTACTTTTCGCATCGAATAAAATATAATACACTTGTGAGCTATTTCAATTCCTTATTATTATTACTTTTGGAATAAACTGCATATGATTATTCTTATTACTGGAAATGTGAATTGTAAATCAGGCTTTCTATATATTTAGACATAGACTTTTAGACTTTTCACTTTTTGTATTAAATTCTGAATTCCATTTTCAATCTCAGGCGTAATTTAAAACTTGGCAATAAAAAAATTGAAAATAGTGAATACGAAAGAATTTAAAACATTAATTTACCAATATTTTTTGGATCCGAATTGATTTATTACATTTACATAAGATTTTTTTTCAATTCTTGAGTGATTATATATAATTTATCAAAAAGTGTGTTTCTTCTACGGTATTTTTCACAGTAATATACAGTAAACTTAAATCAGTTTCATTATATATAATCAGATCTGTTTCATTAGATTTGAATATCTCAATGGACAAATATTCTTCAGGGAAAGAAGATTTTAATCGATCAGACATAGTGTATTAATATTTCAATATTTCGATTACATTAATTAAATGAAAATGTTAATTAAACTTTCTAATTTGTTTCTTTTAAACAAGTTCCCCAAATTTCAATTCATTATGTATATTTAAAATTTCGAATAATAAAAGAGAATTCAGTAAAACAAATATGGCACCTACTGAAACTTTTAAAGGAAATATCATTAAAGGTAAATATACTGTTAAAGCGGGCGAGCAACACGAAAACTCGCCAAAGTTGGCCACGTTTGGCGAGGAGCCTCGCGCCAGCTTGATTGATTTGGCGAAAGGAATAGTCTAGTAGCCGCTAGATTGTTCGCGTTGTTTTGAGAATTTTCACGAGATTCAGGTGCACGCGCTTTTCGGCTATATAAGGACGAATAGCCGGAGCGAGTTAGTTAGTTTCTATAGTGATTTGATCTAGTTAGTTGAGAGTTGGCTCTGAAATAAAAAGCGTCTCGCTGGAATAAAGGATTTGTGAGCTGTGTTTGCGTTTGCTGTTAACGCTGTGTTATTGAGCTCGCTGCGATTTACTGTATCTGTGCTATACGATAGCTGCTTTGCAGTCTGTTTTTATCGTACGTAAGACTTGCATTTACGCTGTAAGTGACTGTTGACTGCTGGATTGTACTTATCTAAATTTTTACTTTATTAATTATCCTGTAAATAACTGTAAATAGCTGTAAATAAATTTGTTTGTGCTGTCTTCATACAAAGTCCATTCAATCCGAACCCGCTAAGCATAAAAAAAAACGTAACAACTGGTGTCAGAAGTGGGGTTGAATGGTGAAAACTAGAGCTATGGAGGAAGCAGATAAAGCAAAATTTGAACAGCTTTTCGCTTTCATTAAAGAAATGAAAGAAGGGCAAGAGAAGATGGAAAAGAAGATAGAACTAGGGCAAGAGAAGATAGAACAAGGCCAAGCTATAATTGTTGAGGCAATTAACAACAAAGTGGATGCTTTGGCGGAAAAGGTTCAAGAGAACGAAACAAAGATTCAGAATATCCAGCAGAGTTTTGAAGAGAAATTTGAAAAAGTGGATGAAAGATTTAACGTATTCGAACAGGAAATTGAGAAGAAAGTTGAAGAAAAATTGAAGAAAATGGAAGATGTACAAGTAAAACCTGAAAAACAATCCCCGAATGTTCGAGAACCTGACATAGCTCAACTTGTGTCTGTTATTCCTAAATCAAGCATTAAAGTTTCCACGTACGACGGAAAAACATCTTGGCAAGTCTACAAGACTCAATTTTCCATCGTCGCAGAAGCCAATGGTTGGGATCCAGTCACGATGGATCGTCAACTGGCTGCATCACTACGGTCTGAAGCTGCTGATATTTTAAGAACTGTTCCCGAAGATCAACATCTGGACTTTGATGCTCTTTCAAACGCTCTGGAGTTGCGCTTCGGAGAAAAATGCCTCAAGGATTATAGCCGCCTTCAATTAAAGACTCGGCAACAACGATCAAATGAAAGCCAGCAAGAGCTTGCAGCAGATGTAGAGAGACTCTCCCATCTTGCCTTCTCCGACTGTCCAGCCGAAGTACGGGAAACATTGGCCCTGCAGTATTTCATAGACGGTGTGAGGGATCCAGAGATACAAAAGTCCCTGCGAATGGCTGAATTGAAGGACTTGAAATCAGCTTTGGTTTATTCCATGAAAGTTGAAGTCGCTCAACAAGCTGCAAGGATGGATCGCCATTCAGTTAGAGGTGCTACGGTTCAAGATGCATCGGATCCTTCGCTGCAAAATCTATTCGAAATGATGAAAACAATTTTCCAGTTTATCCGGAAAAGAGGTGAAAGGTCCAACAAACATGGCCAGAGAACTGTGAAATGTTGGAAATGCGGCGAAGAGGGCCATGTTCGAAGGAACTGTTCAGTCCGCTTCGATAAACGGGTTAAAGACTCTTCTAGAAGCAACCAGGAAAACCGCTTGAGAGTTTTACAGATATCATCAAGAGGCGGTGGTGAAAATGGTGTTTTTGTTAATGTCTTCGTCAACGGAATCCCCTGCCGAATGATCGTTGACACAGGAGACAACGTAACCATCGTGCGTAGAGATGTTGCAGAACGACTTGGGAGGAAAATTCTCTGGACACCGTCCTGTGTCACCCTCGAAACGGTCATTGGTGACAGAATCCCAATTATCGGAAAAATGAATATCGAAATTAGATTTGGAAATGCTACTTATGACCATGTCGTCTACGTAGCGGAAATTACAGATGATTTCATACTTGGTATGGACTTTCTGAAGAAGTATGATTTTGTAATCGATTTCAAAAATAACTTCCTGCACTCCACATCAGAAGTCGTGACTCTTTTCCATTTGGGATATGGAAGAGGAAATGCAGACGCCTTGTCAAGGAAACCCTGCTCTGAGGGTTGTCGCAACTGCTCGTCGGCGGAAAAGAAACATGGGATTGATACATCAACTGTGCGCCAGATCGCAGAAGCCGTCCCACCTCAATCTGATCCCTGTAGTGATGAAGAGGTTCGCAAGGAACAAATGAATGATCCTGATATTAAACTGAATATGGAAGTTATGCAATCAAACGATTCAAGACCTAAAAGGCAGGACATTTCAAGCCTCAGTACGGGAGCTAAACATTACTGGGCTCTCTGGAATTCACTCGAAATTAGGAATGGTATCTTGTATAGAAAATGGGAGTCCGAAGATGGGAAGTCATTTAAGTGGCAACTTGTACTACCCCGATCAATGATAATTCAAGTACTGAAGGAGTTACACAGCAGTCCTGCAGGTGGTCACTTCGGAATCATGAAGACAACTCGCAATGTCCGGGAGCGTTTCTATTGGAACAACATGAAAGAGAATGTTCGAGAATGGTGCAGAGCATGTGATGACTGTAACGCCCGTAAAAGACCGAAAACACACAGTCGTGATACGTTACCGCGGGATAATGTAGGCGCACCATTTGAAAGACAGGCCTCTGACATCTTGGGACCTCTCTCTCGGACGGACAATGGAAATAGAAAAGAACTCCGACTGCCCTCTGATCCTCAGTTCGGGTGTCCACCGGATACGCCTTCTTCGCCTGTGGATTGTGTTCAAGACCTCCAGGCCCGTTTAGAAGACGTACACAGATTTGCCCGAGATCAGATCAACATAGCGACGGAGAAGATGAAGACCAGGTACGACACTAAAGCCACCGGACATGGATTCAAGGAAGGTGACAAGGTATGGTTCTGGAACCCGATTCGACGAAAGGGACTCTCTCCGAAGCTGCAGTCTTCCTGGGAAGGCCCTTATACAGTCCTGAAAAGACTGAATGACGACGTGGTTCGAATAAGGAAGTCACCGAACTCAAAACCAAGAGTAGTACATTACGACCGGCTAGCCCCTTATTATGGTAACTTGTCAAATACATAGTTGAAACCATGGTTTCCTCATTTATGTAAATATGACCTATGTATTTGTAAATAGTGTTCTTTATGTTAATTCTTTTTCAATGATTATGTCTGTAATTTTCTGTGTATGGAATTGTTACTTTTGAGTGCCTTCTGCTTGGGGTCTGTACTGCCCGGGACGTGCAGTCCTTGAGGAGGGGGCAATGTTACAGGCGGGCGAGCGGCACGAAAACTCGCCAAGGTTGGCCACGTTTGGCGAGGAGCCTCGCGCCAGCTTGATTGGTTTGGCGAAAGGAATAGTCTAGTAGCCGCTAGATTGTTCGCGTTGTTTTGAGAATTTTCACGAGATTCAGGTGCACGCGCTTTTCGGCTATATAAGGACGAATAGCCGGAGCGAGTTAGTTAGTTGCTATAGTGATTTGATCGAGTTAGTTGAGAGTTGGCTCTGAAATAAAAAGCGTCTCGCTGGACTAAAGGATTTGTGAGCTGTGTTTGCGTTTGCTGTTAACGCTGTGTTATTGAGCTCGCTGCAATTTACTGTATCTGTGCTATACGATAGCTGCTTTGCAGTCTGTTTTTATCGTACGTAAGACTTGCATTTACGCTGTAAGTGACTGTTGACTGCTGGATTGTACTTATCTAAAATTTTTACTTTATTAATTATCCTGTAAATAACTGTAAATAGCTGTAAATAAATTTGTTTGTGCTGTCTTCATACAAAGTCCATTCAATCCGAACCCGCTAAGCATAAAAAAACGTAACAATACATTAATTGTAAAGAGCCATCCGTTCATTTTCATCATTTCATCTTGAATCATGAAATCATGTAATAAAAACTAAAGTATAATTAGGTAGAATGTATTTTATGATTAATGTTTCAGTTAATTATTGTTTCTACTGTCATCATCATTATTTTTCTATTAAATTAGGATTTTTCAGTCTAACAGATTAGAGATTACAGTTTTACAATAAAATTTTAATCACATTTTTCAAATATATTTAGATTTTAAAATTCTAATGTTTCAGAACGCATGATCTGAATTTAAAAATAGCTATACAGATTTGACTAAATAATTTTTATTGGTTTTGATTCCATTCAGAACATTGTATAAACATTCTCCCAAATTATCCCTCCTAATTATATAGAGGGGCCCAGTAAAGTCATTTTAAATTCTTTACATTAAAAATGGTGTCTCTTACAGGGATGTAGCGTGTATTTAGTAAGTGATCATGTTAATTTTTGATGTTAATGTTAATGTTATTTTACATTTACTACTTTCCCGGTGGGAAAATAAGACAGTTGCTAGAAATAACTGATTTTTTTTAAAAAAGTTAGTTCAGCCAAAAAGATAAATTAGAAAAATGCCCGCTATATCATAATAGAAACACAGGAAAAGTTTTAGCTGTGAAATAGGCTGAAATGTTTGCGCTATTTGAAATTTTCGTGACTCGGAAAGACTTCGTCTTAAAATTGAAAAATAAATCCTCATCTTCTTCACAGCACTTAGTTAATTTTTCAACTTTTATTCTTCATTTTTATTTAAAAATCATTACTAAAATTTTACATTGCTTTTCCTTAACTCAGAAAAACTGTGCGATAATCATGCAGCTTAGGTTGATTCCAAATCAACTCACAAAGAAACACATTAAATTTATAATATTAATCGTATATTTCAATTTATAGGGCTTAATTTTTTTTAAAACTGATTTAAACTTTTTTTAAACTCCATCCTGTATATTTAGAAGTGTAAGGAGTAAAAGTTATAGTTTTATCGATATATTTTTAAAAGAATCAATTAAAAATTTTTAAAAACATCCGTTAAAAAATATTATAAATATTGAAGTTCTATAAGAAAATTTAGGGCCTGTTAGAAAAGTTCATTCAATAGTGCGAGCAATTTTATATATTTATAAATGGTAAAAAACGTTTGACAAAAAGCATTAAAACAAAGTTTGAAGTGAAAAAATTTTGTCAACTGAATTTTAATATCTTTAAAATCTTCCCATTATTTCAACTTTTTTTGAGATTTAATATGTTCGAAATGTCTGAAAATTCTCATATTTTAGTTCAGGAAATTCTATAGATTATAAGCTTTGTAACACAACAAGTAGATCAAGACGGTTAAAACCGAATAAAAGGATACGGTGAAGATACTGTGAAGTTCCATCCTGGATTCCCTATAAAGAATATAAGGTTTTCTTCCCTAGTAAGAAGTACTTTTTGCTCTATCTCGGCGGTTGAATTCCGATTTCGAGAAGAAAATTCTTATTCAGTTGAGAAAATTGTTCCGACGTGATGGGAACTTAAAGTACGTTTGTAACAACTATTTAGATAGTTTGGAACTAATTTTTCCAAAATTTTATTAACATCGAATATAAGTAGAGGGCTCAAAGAATAAGCAATGTATGTAGGAGGATATTTTGGATAATTTCATTAAGAACCAGTAAGTGTATTTCTTATCTGGAATAAATATTTTTTCGCATTTTAGAAGTCTTAAGAATTTAAGCACTTCATGCTGAAAATGTTGTTACGAATCTGCAATGTTGCTTCCCGACACAGGTAGTTTAGGAAATTCCGTTTTGCGATAAGCTCTATTGAATGCTGATTGCAAGTCGGATCAATGATTCGGACTGGACGAAAAATGTGTTAAACATTTGGCGACGATTTTGGCTACATACACATGTAGCACATCTTGTGTCATAATATTGTACAATATTATTCTATATTTTATAATATTAAACAATATTAAACAATATTGTGGAATATTGTCGATCAATATTGTACATTATTTGGGTGCTACTAGGGGAATATATGATATTATAATCTTCAGAAATTTTGGCGATAGGATCAATAAAAGGTCAGTTATCTTGCTTGTTCAAGAAACTTCAACACTCTGCTACGTATGCCATAAAAGATTGTCTATCGAAACCGAAATCATATAGAGAATTAATATGGTATGGCATTGTTTAGTTTTTTAGCACAAGGTCCAATTTAGGACAAACTGCGTGATTCACAATGATTCTTAAACAATTCTAAGAAGTGTTATTAAAACAAGGATACGTTATAAAACTTAAGAATGTCTTATAACGGTTTGGTAAACGAATAAAAACAAATATCAAATTCTAAATGCTATGAAATAAACCAATGGCTTTTTAAAATGTTAAAAGTTTTGAGTGAGGTTTCTCACCCAAAAAGCAACGTAAATTCAAAATAGATGAAGGAAAATGGGTTAAACGATTTGAAATAAAATTCGTACATTGTGTAAGAATATACGCAATAGAATTGACCATTCCACAGTTCATACGATGAAGGTCCCGTTCCTTAAACAGCAAATGTGAATGCGTATACTTTGTGCGTTCAACGCGTAGATGAATTAATTTTATATCTGCTCATCGGTTCGGTAAAGCTGACCACATATTAATTTTTGTTTGAAAAGCATGTAGTTTATTATCAAACAGTGTGTCTCAGATCTCTTGCCTTTGTTTATAGATTTATCGTTTTATATATCCCGAAACGTCACACAAAAGAATTCGGAAATTGAAAGATTCTGAAGTAAATTTTGCAGCTTGACCTGAAAGCTCCTTGTCATAGATCCCAACTTAACATGAAAACTAAGTCGCAGTCTTTGATGACCTGTATTGAAAACTGAACCATGATTTAGTAAACAATAGGGTGATAAGGATATTCACATATAGAGCGTTAATGACAAATTAGTTGGATCAGTCTAACGGAGCTCAAACACTGAGGGGCGTTCAAGTCATAAGTGCATTGAGAATTTGTACCATGATTCAAGTCATGGTGATAAGTATTGAAGTAGCATCAATACGTTTTTGGAGTAGCCGGTAGCAGAGTAATATGTCGACAGTTCGGCAAACTAAGCGAGATGGTGGTGGAGAATATCAGGTGTTTGGAGAGATTGTAGTGAAGCGCAACTGGGTTCCCACCTACTGTTGAGTTTTGTCTGGTCACTTTGTGTGCTGTTGTGGTTGTTTGCTTCCAATTAGTACTTGAATGTTGTTTCTGGTCTGTTTGTTCTGCGTGTGTTAAGTGCTGTTGTGTATTATTTGTGCACGTTTCAGCTGTGCAGTTGTAATCTTTGTACTCGTGTTTATTTGTAATAAACTTCTTTATTTGTTTCTGAGGTCTATTGATTATGTTAGATTATTTTACCATTACGTAGAACCATTTCAAAGTTTAGGGAATCAATAATTACCATAACAATATTATATTTTATTTATCATAATTCTCAAAACTACACGCCTACATTAGGAAATATTAATAAATTGAATATACAGAGAAATATCTTATCTCTAAGCTAGTGACAAAGGAAATGCTACATTAAAAATAATTTTATAATTGACATTTATTTTTTTAAAGTAAATATTAGGAATAAAATTGAAATTCATTATAATATTAAATATTTGCATCTATGGAGCGTTTGTTTCTTTTTTAGCGATAATTTTTATTCATATAAATGCTTTCAACATTTCTACTTTGTTTCCATTCACATTAGTATTTTTATTATCTTTTGAAACGTGTCAAATGTAGTAGTTTAATTCCAATGTGTTTAAAAATTTGCATCTTTATAGTAAAAAAGATAAATTTTCCTTTAATAAAATATTTTTTTTTATTTTTTTAAAATTAACAACTTTGTAAATTAGATTATTTATCATGTAAATAAGTAAATAATGGCTAAAGCATTCATTGAATTCCAAAGACCTGAATAAAAAATATTCCTTAATGCACGATGTCTCTTCAATTTACTTGAAATTGCTGAATTTCTGTTACTAACAAAAAAAAAGTAATTCACATCCCCCAATCACTATTTATATATAGTCTTAGAATAAATCACAAAGGTTTATTCTAAAGGAAATCAGATAAAATTATTTCCTTGCTAATTTGAAAAATAGTTACTTTAAAATTTCTCCTCAGTCAGTCACAGAAAAAAAATCTATAAAGCAACGAAAGAAAGTAAAACTAAATAATAAAAACGCTTAAATAAAACAAAACGATATTCAAATTACAGGAAAACAATCTTTCAAGCATCTTCCCCTTAAGTTTTTAAGACAAAAAAATAATAACGAAAGAACATTGGAACGTTAAAATATTTTTTTCTTGAAGATTGGAACAGCCGAATGAAGTTGAGAGTATTTTTCCGAAGTAAATTAAATTATTTTCTAAATTACTTCGACTTTTTCAGCGTCTGCTATGCTCTTAGACATTTTTTTCCCTTCCGAATTGCGTAAGTTGTGAATTAGATTTTCAAACTCTTAAGATTATTAAGTTACTTAGGAAAGGAAATTGTTTCATTTTGTTTTGTTTTTTGGTACGTCTGTTTTGTTTTTGCGTATACAAATAAACAAATTGCCAGTTCAATAGTAATAAAAAAAAATCTTGGAGATAAATAACGAATTTGTTTATCTGAAGTACCTGACATCATTTAAAAGATAGAAAAAATTGTTAAGTAAAATTCCGTTTTTATTTTCCACCCAAATCGCACAGTAAATTTTGTTTTAATAAGCAGAATTGTAAGCTGCGGATGGAAAGATAATTTTTATTGAAGAAAAATTTTCAAAATCTTTTTTACTTTAGATTTAAAAGCCTTTTAAAACAGTTTTAACCATGAAAAAACCTTTGCTGACTAATTTAACTAATTTTTTTACTAATTTAAAGCAATTTAAAACTACTATTTCCTGGCTATCCGTTAATAACCTAGAGTTTCAATTTTGATACCAATCTTTTAAACCGAATGTTCACATTGCTATTAGTTTTTTTATAGGTTGGCTGTACGTATTTTACTGTTGTATAATATTCTTTCCAACGAAATTTTTTAAAAAATCAAATGTCATTATTGTTTTATTTTATCAAGCAAACACAGTAATATTAAAAATAAATCACTTTCGTAAATAAGGCTACTAAAGGTTAATGATAATAATATTGTAATGAAAATTAAATTAATTTCATCCTTTTGAAATGACATGTCATTTTTTTTCTACATAATTTTTGCATCATTCATTAAAATATGACGCAGAAAAATTTTATTTTTCATATTGATTGCACAAAATGATGTATTTTTTATATCCGTGTAATAAACTTATTCTTGGGGGAAAAATGCATCAGTTTTTGAGAATTCTATAATTTGTGACATAGTTATCTCTATATGATATGATTTATTTGTAACTGTTTCATCGTCTTTAAAATACCCAAAAAAGAAAAAAAAATTAAGGATGCATACATATATTAAATGTTATTTTGTTCAATAAATATACCAAAATAAATTTAAAATTCCCAGTTTATTATTAGTAAAGAAATGCTTTTTAGTTTACAGTTATTAATTGAAGGGATTTTAATCAATTTGATCATCATAAATTTTATCATAATTTAAAATTATATTTCAGCTTTATATTAATAATTTCATATTGATACAAGACTGCACTGCAGAGCTATATTCCCAATATGATTTAGTATTTAATTTTATACGAGATGGGTTTCTTTAGATACATTAAATTTAATTCTAAAAAATAAAAAAAATACTGAACTAATAAACTCATTATTTAAAAAAAGCCGAATATGTTTGCTTTTAATAGTTATTATTAAATTTTAGCTCTATCACTAATTTAGGATTATTATTTTTATTAAAGATTAAAATTACTTTTTAAAATTTATTAATAATTTTTATTATATTATTACTTAATTTTTATTATTAATTTTATTTTATTAATCTTATTATTTAATTTTTATTACGATTTATCATAAAATTTTTAAAATCTATTAAATTGTGTGAGATAATTGAATATTGTTTATACTATTTAAATAAAAATAAATTGTATATTGCCAAAAAATTCTTTCTATTATTTTAAACTTTAAATAAAAATAATTGCAATTTATTTTCTTCAAAAGTATATTTTTTTACATATTTCAGAAACAACGTATTTATTGTATCAGTTATTTAAAAAAATAATGTATATTTCTTGTATTATTAAAGAATTAATGTGCATATTTGCATATGTGTGTAATGACACCTAACATGCCATTTTCATAATTCGGTCCAAATTTATTTATGAAGGTGCGCACTTCAAATCAAAAACGCCGATATCAGTTGATTTATTGATTTCATTGATATAGAAATAATATTCCAGACCAAAAAAGTCATCTTTCTGGTAGTTTAAAACAACTAGTAAATAATAAAGAAAAAAATCAAACTGACACATATAAATTAAAGATAAGGATAGGTGTTAAAAATATTCTTAATATATCAGTTGCAAAACTTAGTTACATAAATAATCATTTTAACTAATTTAGATTGCCTTATCGACAAATTGTCTCTTTGAGCTTAATACAAACTGACTACCCCAACTCACTTTGAGGCACTAGGAAAACTTGAATGATTAGATCCTCAGAAGTGCATGAATGAGAACTTAAGTCCTGAGAGTCATCATTAAACAGGATATAGCCACTTTAGTAGAAGGTGTGTTTCATCATCGGTAGAGGGTAGCCAGATCCACCGCATTTGTGTACACATCTGGCTGATAAGAAAAGGGCATCATACGGAAGCTTTCTCAATCCGATTTCTGAGAAGCTCTGAGTGTCTTTTAGAACATATATGCATAATTTAAAATAACTGCGTCAAATATACTATGAAAGTTAATGCAGTGCAGGGTAGCCATCAGGGTTGTGCAAATGGTTCTATGCACTTGGTCCTGCGACTATGGGAGACCCACTGTCAAGAAAAGAAAATTTATATTCCAAATCGTAGCAGAAGTAATAAAAATCCCGGTAGAAGAATTTAGTGATATTCTTTTAGCACTGTAATTGACGCTGTTAATGTACAAACAGAAGATATATTTAAAAATATTCCATATATTACTTTTGATTTCTAATTAATCACTAATATAAAAACTTAAAAAAAAACATAAATTAAATATTCCAAAAATTCTGAAAGGTTTTATAACAAAGATGTAGATGAAAAGATAAGACAGGGCATTTTTTTGCCATATGATTTGATTTTGAATGAAATATAAATAACTCAACGGACATATTGCAATACAATCTAAATAATAATTATAAAGAGTTATTTCTTAATGTATTAACTGCTATAAAACCTTTCGTTACGTTGCCAGTTACTACAGCAAGTACTGAGCTCTCTTTCAGCAAATAAGAAATTATTTTCGATCAACCGTGTGTTCAGAACACTCAAATGCACTTGTTTTACTAAGCATCAAAAAAGATATTGCAAAAAAAAATTTAATTTTTCTGAAGTAACTGATATCTTAGCAAAAACTAAATTAAGCATTAGATAAATAGGCATTAACAATGTTTATGTTAGTATTTTCTTACTTCATTAAAATTTAGGAACCCAAATAGCATGTTTCACCCGGGCCCCTTCATAGAAAAGGCCGGTCTTGAGTAATTGAACTCCGGAGACTAAAGAACACTAAAAGATAAATACCAATTTCTGCATAAATCATTTAATTGAAATTAAACGTATTAAATATTCGAATAACACAAAAGAATGATTTACCTACTGTAATGGGCTTTTAATATCCTTTAGAAAGACAAAAAGATTTTTGAAAAATATCTTTATAACTTTTAAAAGCTTATAAAATGAGATAATGTTTGTTAGTTGAAAGAATTTTATTTAATATTTTCATTTTTTCACATACAACAACGATGTTTATTTGAAGAAAAAAATATTAACACAAGGACGCAAATATGTTCAGCCAAGTAGAACACACAGCAGCACATTATAAAAGACAGTAGCTCAAGAATAGAAATCGACTGCAGCACATAAAGTGGCTAAATAGAATCTAGCTGGAGAGAGAATCGTCAGAGCTTCGCTCTATGGTCTCTCCAAACGGCCGAAGTTCTCACTGTCTCCTCGCTTTATCTGATGACTCACTACCATACAACTAGTTATCCCATGCTCTACCTATCACTGCTTCCATAAAGACAATATGAAAAGACGCATATCAGTTCAGCACACTCTTGAACTACATACCCTCTTGCCGTTGCTTCGTTATCCTCTAGAAGACTCGATACTTGTCTTCTATTTCAACTCCACTTCAGGATCAATTCACCCTGCAGCCTTAGACAGCCTACCTTTTATTGTTCCGGAAAGGCGGACCGAGAACCACTTTGGACCAATCAAGCTGCATTTCAGCTTTTTTTGTACAGATTGTTAAGATTTTCGAAATTTCGAGCAGTATCTCTTTTGTCTCCAAATTCGTCGCCAAGTTACCAAACTGTGAGATCACTGAAGGCACCCACTCAACACATAACAGGGTCTTTTTTACAATGCCACTATTCGTGCTGGAAAGCAAATTTATTGATTTGTAACAGTATTTTAATTATAATTTTACCTGATAAATATTAAGAGAAGAAAAAATTAATTTGATAAGAATATGTTGAGTGACGTTTATTTTCTTAGCATGTATACGTTTCTACTCAACAAAGAAATTAATAGATTAACAGCTGTAACAAGGGCGATGCCACTCAATCTAAAAATTATTGTACAAAAAAATATTTGCTTGCTTGCCTTGGTATCTCTCATACTGGAAACCAAATATCAAAACAATTTTTGTCGAACTTTTATTATCCTTGTAACAGTTTTACATGTTCGTTACTAAAAGAAAAGAAAAACTATTTCTGTTAGTTATACGTTAATTAAATTTTTCCATCACATCTTTTCATAATTAATTTTTTAGAAAATCAATCATACACGTTCATTTTTACATAAAATGTTTTTTACAATAATTTTATTTTAAAGTCTTGTTTTGCTTAATAAACTCTGCTAAACAAAATAAAATAAACAGCTTACTAAATTTGGCATTTTTTTAATGATTAGAAAGCAAAATATAGTTTCGTAAAAGAAAATATTAACAAATTATTTAATTCAATATTTTTGTTTTAGTAATTATTAAATCTTCCCACTAATTAAATAACTATTGTTATCATAATAAATAAATATGCAAGTTGAATAAAAATATCTGTTGGACATATTTTTATTAATATTCTAAAAGTTGAAAAATATTTTTTTTATTTAATGTTTTTGTTCATATTTATATTAATATTATACATGTTATGGAATATTGAAATATTTTTATTAATATTTTTGCCAGATGTTGATATTGGTAAAGCATCTAAATTTTATTTAATTAAATAAATAATTGTGAGTAAAATCTGAATATATTAAATTAATGTACCATCGTAAATAATCCGACCTTTTAATTTCCAATCGCAAAAAATTAAATAATTTAAATTTCCATCCACAAATCTCTAAGGATTTTATTCGAAAGCTATATTCAATAAATCTTCTTAATGGAACTTTTTAATGGGCTTAGTAAAGCCAGTAAGATTTTAAAGTATTTTCTTTATTTTAAAACTTTTCTTTTAATAGCTAATCAAGAAATTTTAAAACTCGTATTCTTCTTATAATTTATACAGATTATTGACATTTCAAACCAAATCATACTTAAATATATTGAGAGGATTTAGAAATGATAGCATTACAATCAAAACAAATGATATTTAAGTACATTTCCACCTGGATTATTTTAAAACTTATCAGATATTATGTATGAGACTCTGATTGGGAAAGAACTCTGCTTTTCTTCATTAAACTTAAAGGATTTTAAAGTATTTTCTTGGTTAAGAGTTTAAGGGGTTTGAAAATAACGTCTAGTTTAATAGGATTATATTAAATCCAGGGGTAATAATAATATTATAAGTATGTAGACAAAACATGTACAATAGTTGGATACATAAAGGGTGCATAATTATTTGAAATAAGTTTTCTAAATACTTGGTAATGATTCATGTTTTAAATTTTTAAAATGAAACATGATAATTGGAATAATTTAAAGGGGTTGTTCCTGGATTTTTTCGATAATTTATAAATTATTGAGACAATTTAAATAAAGTTCAGATGAATAAAAAAAGCATACTAAGATAATTATGTTACATTATTTGAAACTTATTAAATGCTTCATCAATTTGAAATAAAATAAACTTTAAATTATTTAAAATAAGGACTTAAAGTTTTTTAAACAAGAATAAAAAATATACGTTGTGATACTTTGAGACTAATTAAATTTACTAAAAAATTAAAATGTTAACTTGATGTTAAAAAATAAATATTACAATTATTTCAAATATTCTCTTAAATTTTTAAAAATAATTATAAACAATTATTTTTGTACTAATAAACTACTGACTAAATATGGTAGTAACTTTATTTTACCGAAATATTTATATGAACAGTTTAAAATAATTATTAAAAGTTTTTAAGCAAGAATGAACAAATCCTTCTGTATTCATGTTTTCCATCCTAACAAATCGCTTATGCTTGTATAAAATAAGTTACTTCTTCATAAATGCTTGAGAACTTCTGATATTGGAAAAAGTTTTGGCGATCGAAGAATCTAAATATCCAGAGGTGAAAAATATATTTTTTTCTGGTTATTTGAAGATGAAAAAGGATTTTGATTTGAGAAATTGAAAGTAAAAGATTTTCTTGCTATTTTGGGAAGTAAAAATGGAATTCAGAGATTAATAATAAGAGAGAGTCCTAAGAGATAGTCTTTGAACTTAACAAAAAAGTTAAATGTTTTTGAATATTAGAAATTTTTTTCTTACTTGTGTATAGCGACTATTCGGGATATACATTTGTTTTTCCGCAATCAAAACAGCTTTTGGAAAACATTTTTAATGCACCATTGTCGAAACTATAAAAACACTTTTATTGATCTTGCATTTAAAAAATATTTTTTACTTTAATTC
The DNA here is from genome assembly GCA_026289955.1 of Argiope argentata. NCBI lineage: Eukaryota > Metazoa > Arthropoda > Arachnida > Araneae > Araneidae > Argiope > Argiope argentata. The sequence goes on along the minus strand of JAOUZG010002851.1, from coordinate 9,745,440 downwards.
AAATAAGAGATATAATCAGTTTTTATTAATTTTATATTTTTTTGAAAAGAACCCTATTCTCTAAATTTTTGAATCATATGTTATAAAGTGTAATTAAGAAGAAAAAAATATGAAATTTTATGCACTTGGGTATTAAAAACACTATAGAGAGATATTTATGCTATAATGCACATTTTACATTTTTTTATAAATTGAAACCAAAATAATATCGCAATTTTATTTTTAAGCGTAGAATGATCAGGCAAAGTAAAGATGCATGATTAAAATTTTGAAGGAAATTTAGTACACAGTTAACACGCAGATGAAGGATAATATTTATTATTATTATTATCATCATGTGAGAACATGATATTTTGGTTTGAGGTTTTTGAAGCCTCAAAATGCGTAGACAAAAAATTGGTGATTGGTCTCTTTTGAGTCATCAATTTTTCGCTTTTAGGGTATAGAATAATTCAAAAAAATGTTACATTTTGCGGATTATTGCGAAAAAAAAATTTATATAAAAATTTAATTTGTAATTCAAAAGTCTATGTCGCTCGCATTATTGATATTTTTGTTGTTAAAATGCATTTTTTATGAGTTTGTATAGGTTTTTTAAGCCAAAAAATGAATGGGCAGAAAATTGGCAATTTATGGGTTTTGGGCATCAATTTTGCGCTGTTAAGGTTAATAGAAAATGATAAAGATGGTTGTCACATTTGGCGACTTTTCACCGACAGAAAAATTTGCAACTTTACATAAAAGTAACGTCATGTATCCGTTTGTCGATATATCGAAACATGTGAATTTTGGATAGTCACATGATGGTATCAAGCCTTTCTAAATTGGTTAGTGACTTAAATTAATTTAGACAAACAATTCATGGGGCTGACTTTCGATTGATTTTGAAACAATTTTTAATGAATGGGAAAAAAATCATTTTTCACGAGATAGTATTTGAGCAAACCGAAAAATTTTCCCTGCATTATTTCTTTAAATATAAATTTTCTAAATCTCCACGGAATTATAATGTATATCTGTTAATACAATATATATCCAATTAAAATGTATATCCAATACAATGTATATCCAATTAAAGATAGTAAACAAATGAAGAGTTGATTTTTAAACTTGGCTCCAGTGTTTAAAAGCACTAATATTCCAAAAGGCTCCATCAGAAATTTGCTTTATTTTAGATGATATAAAGAAATTTATATTTTAAAATGTCATTTATTGTGAAGGTGTTTGTAAACTTTGCTTTCAGAGTAATGTTTGGGATTATTTGTATTGGAATAGATAATTTTTAAGGTCAGCAATGGCAACGTATTATGAATGCATAATCAACTAAAACATTGAAAATTTTTGAAGATCAACTTCATTTGGATACAAGATGGTGCTCCAAGATCAATGATTCCTAAAACTTTCAATTAACTTTTTGATATAATTTTATTGCAATGGCCTCTTCAACAAACTTTTTCTGAATTCCAAAATGTGATAAGTGCACATCCTTAATTGTCTTTGATGTCTTGGATCTTATAGTTATTTTTAATAGATCGAAACAAATTTTAAGCACATTTATCAATAATACGTTTCTGTATTGTGAAAAAAGCAAATATTTTTCAATTCTGTTACAGTTAATTGATTCTAATTTTTTTCCTATTGTTATAGATGAAAATAAATGCATTGTTTATTATTATTTGAATTTCACATAAACAGGGCGATTGTTGTTATTAATGGCACTTGACATGGACAGATAAACTGATGGTTGTCCACGATGTTATGCCGAATGAGCGACTCCTATTTCTCTTTTTTTTTGAAGTAGATCTAACTAGGGCCAAGATCACAACTTAGCTATAAGCTCATCATATTCACTTGTACAACCCAATTTTACATGGGTATGCAACCACACACTTCACAGACAGCACACAAAAGAACAATCATGCCCTAGCCAGAACTCGAAATCATGAAGCCCAGATCACAAGTAAGACACACTATCTCTGTGCTAGGATACCAACGCATAAAGAATAAAACATATTATTGGCATATATTTTGAAACTATATTGCTCTTAGAAATGAGGATAATCTACGCAAGATAGGAATGGAAAAACATAAAAAAAAGTTTCTTCCTAAAAGTGTTGCCTTTTTATATAATATACATGAATGTGCAATTAAAAAATTATCGCTCATATTACTTTAAAATTGCATACTTATTGTAATAAAATAAATTTCATTATGAATCAGAACATTTTTTATTGAATAATATTTATTTGATATTGCATATGTTATATAAAAACATTAATATAAGACTTAAATAATGAAATGTGTTTTTTTAAGGGATTTCAGAGAAAATATTCTGTGTAATGATAGAAAATTAGGGCAGTTGTTTAACTTCGAAAGATTCACTACACCATTACATGAATGTGCCCCGCCTGTAAAAAGAAGCCGTGCAAGTGAATGTTATGAGTGTGTAGCTAAAAACGTACTCCTGGCCCTAATTGGTGTTGCTTTAAAAAGAAACAAAAAGAGGCGCTCAATCGGCTTAAAATCTCTGATGACCGTCAGAGTGCTTGTCCAAGGCCAATGCCATTAGTAACATGAACAACAACAACGAAGTCATAAAAAATTATGAATTATGTGGCTATTAAAATTTGAAGATTATGAGTTATTTTCTGGGGAAAAAAAACTATGAAGATCCAATCACATAAATTGTTTTATTGAAAATGTTATCGATAACAAATCTCATTATATATTTTAGTAACCATAGATAGCCAGTAAAATCTAAAACAGGTGAATCCTTTTTTTCAAAAAATACTGTGGAATAAAACAATTTTTGAAAAAAAAAGTGAGAAAAATCTTAAACAATAATAAAAGATTTCCAATGAGCATTCTTTTCAAAAATCAGATATCATAGCAAAAATCTAAGCCCATTCATAATGGTAATAAAAAATCCAATATTTAATGTCGTTACATTCTTGCATTAATATTACTTCTATAAAAATAAAGTTAGATATCCGAAACCCTTTTTTCGAAGGCAGTAAAAGCAAAAAACACACACACACACATTTTCTGCTAAAAATGGACGATTCCCTCATTCATTTACATAAAGAATAAAGATTTGAAATAACTTGTCAAAATAAAATGATTTTCGTCAGAGTGATCAAAGAAATGAAACATATGTCATGTCCCCCCATTGATGGAGAAGAGAATAATAGCGTGGAATATTACATTTACCGAGATATGAGGCATGAAGAAGTCTTTATCGTCCGTAAAAATATTTTACAGATACAGATTACAACTCATCTCCACTTAAAAGACATCATCAGTAATTTCAGCGACTCAAAGATCATTTCTGTATCTGTATTTGTAACTTTTCAAAGGAAATAATCTACTGGATTTCAGCCAACATCATAAGGAGGAAAGGCAGACAGAAAAAAAAATCACTTTTTCTTCTTATACAGAGATAGAAATAGAACGGGTAAAACTCGTTTTTTTTCTTCCTGCGCACGCATATTGAGGAAGGAAAAAAAAAGATTCGAAAAGTGGTCTCCTGGGAGTGATGGGCATAAAAACAAACCATCTGTAAGAACTTGTGGTGGAATTTTTGTTTTATAGGAAGAAAATGCAGTAGAAAGTTTTCAAAAATGCTGGAAAGTTAATCCTTGGGGCTTAGAATATGCTTTAGAACTTTCAAAGCGGATCTTGTTAAGGTTTCTTCCAAACAAAAAAAGAAAAAAAAAGCAATTCTTTTTTATAAGTATGAAGCGCATTAGTTTCTGAGGATTTAATGAACTAATTTTAAGAATTCATATCTGGTGATGAGATATGAAAAAAATTATTCAGCAAATATAAAATAATTTTTATTGCCATTAAAAGTTTTTAGAAACAGAAATATTTTTTCAGTATTTAAAGCGATTCCATTAATACTTATTTAAGCGAAGTTTCATTTGTAAAATAATAAAATATTTCTGGAAAGGGTGAATTTCGTCACACTATTGAGTTGTGCTATTTCTTAAAGATTTGAATTTAATTACACTATTGAGTTGTGATATTCCCAGAAGGTGTGAATTTTGTCACACTATTGAGTTGTGATATTCATAAAACGTGTGAATTTATTCACACTATTGAGTTGTGATAATAATAGAAGCTGTGAATTGTGTAACACTATTGAGTTGGGATATTTGAAAAAAAATGTATTTCTTTATAGAAAAATCGTCAGAAGCTTAAGATAACAGTTTCTTAATTCAAAAAATGCCTATGTCATCAATAAAAGCTTTCAATTGTATAATTAATAAAATCATATCAATGTACAATAATAAGATATTAAATAATTTTTATAATGTGAACTTTAGTTAAAAAAACATTGTACTGTGTGTGTTTACTTTAAAATAACACGATGCAAATTATGTAATGACATAAAACTTGAATATATTTAAAAAAGATTTTTAAAAAATACCATGTTGTATTTTTTTAGAAAAATACCCAATAGAAAAATATTTAGAAGGGAAAAAGACATTATGTTTCTTACATATTTTGAAGAATATGATCTTTGATACGTAAAACATTGAGAGGAATTACGGAAAATCCTGAAAGCATCAAACAATGGGATATTTGATTACTTGCTACAATCATAAAGGCAGTATCAATATGTGTTCTAATTATATAAATAATTTGAAGATGTATCGAATACAATATATTAAAGTGAAATTTTCAGATTATCGTTTGTTAATTGATAGATTAATTTTCACTTATAATACTACTATAGAGAATAATTTCACATTTAGAGCTTTACTTTTAATAAAGGTCAAGGCGCATGTCTTTGTGTGATCGTGATCTATGTGCAGGACATAGATTGTTTGTGCTCTATAGAATTGTTTGATCTTTATCTATAACATCTGGTAGGCTTGAACTTCAGAAATCGAGAATTAATACGCTGGATCAATTTTCGCATAGTTTTAAAATTGAACGCAATGTTGGCGTTTTCATTCTTTCACCTCTAGTACAACCATTATTTTTATGATAATATAAATTAACAAAAAATGTGCTTAAAACATTAACAAAATTTATTCATTCAAGAAAAAATCAATCCAATATTTATTATCAAATTTAATTGCCCACCTATTCCTTTGTTATTCAATTCTGAAAATTTTAAAATTCATTAAATATTTTTTTCAACCATATTTCATTTAAATCATTTATGGATATATTTATTATTTTGTAAAATATTGATTCATAAGCATTTTATCCTATACTAAGAGAAACGGCTAAAGAATATTTTGTTTACTTTATTTATGATCGTGTTTAGAAACTCGATAAACAATTTGATTTTATTAAATTTTTGGAATTTGCTCTATCTTTTAAAATTTTCGGCGTACGTATAAATGTATACATACATATGTCCAATATGCTGGAAAATTATTTCCAGAAGAGTCTTCCTTAATATCTCTATTTATACGTTTCTTTTCAGCCCACTCTTAAGCCAGTGTTATCTTTTGGTCAAAAGGTATATTTAACTTTTTGAATCTAACTCTTATTAATTTTACGAGCGAAGTATTTATCGGTTTAACGATTATTTGAAGTTTTATAGAGACTTTCATAAAAGAGATTTAGAGGGTATATATATAAAAGAATTTCGAATCTGAAAATTAATTTCATAATAAATTATAAAATTGTAAGAATATATTAATACGTAACTACTTATTTAACAATTTTTTGTTTGCTTTATTAATTATTGTGTTTAGAAACTCGATGTAAAATTTGATTTTATTAAATTTTTGGAATTTGCTTTTTTTTAAATTTTCGGCGTACGTATAAATGTATAAATACATATGTCCAATATGCTGGAAAATTATTTCCAGAAGAGTCTTCCTTAATATCTCTATTTATACGTTTCTTTTCAGCCCACTCTTAAGCCAGTGTTATCTTTTGGTCAAAAGGTATATTTAACTTTTTGAATCTAACTCTTATTAATTTTACGAGCGAAGTATTTATCGGTTTAACGGTTATTTGAAGTTTTATAGAGACTTTCATAAAAGAGATTTAGAGGGTATATATATATAAGAATTTCGAATCTGAAAATTAATTTCATAATAAATTATAAAATTGTAAGAATATATTAATACGTAACTACTTATTTAACCATTTCAAAATCCTTAGAGGAGATTTAAATATTTGCTTCGTTTTTCTTTTTATGCTTGGGGCTTATTCTTCCCATTCTTAAATTAATGGTCAGCATGATGAACATAAAATCATGCCTGCTGCTACAAAATATTATCCTCTTCGAAAATCGAATTTTGATAGATACATTAGTTTTATGTAACTCATGAATCTAACAAAACTTATATGTGTCTTACATAAAACACATGAATCCGTTGTTGTTACTAATGGTACTTGCCATGGACAAGCCCGAGGATGCATCAGCTGATTTAAGCCAAAGTAAGAGTCTCTTGTTTGCAGTTGCGCCAACTAGGGATAAGAGTACGACTTTAGCTACCCACTCATCACATTCGATTGCAAGCATTCAATCGAGGCGTGTGAATGTGGCCCTTTTTACAGGGGCACATTCACAAGCCTCCCAGATAAAAAAATAGAAGAGCAACCATGCCCTAACCGGGACTCGAACCCAGGTTGCCTATATCACGAGGATGACCCGCTACCTCTGATACAAGAACGATGGTACATGAATCTAATAAAAATTATATTTATGTTCCATAAAAATCATGAATCTAACAAAACGTATACTTGTGTTTCATAAAACCTAAATTAATTCTTTTTATTACTGAATGATTCCATTTGGGTACGTCTATATGTATTAACATATATACAAGACAAAAGAATGATATATATATATATATATATATATATATATATATATATATATATAAAAGGATTCATATTAGTAAATTGAGAATTGATATGACTTAAATATAATGCTATTCTCTCTTCAAAATGTGTATTTATTGTTTTGAATCGTAAAATTATATTTTAAATTAATTTCTCTCGATTAATTTATACGGCTGTTACAGTTTACATATTATCTTTATCAAAGCAATTTTATTCTAAATCACCATTTTACAAGAATTGAACGAGGCGAAATGCACTAATTAACTGTTATAGAACTCTCCATTCTTATATATAAAGTCAATACATGTTGAAATCATGAATGATTGATAACATGTTGAATGTTATTTATAAAGTCAATATTTGTATGAGAATGACTAGAGTTTCTTTTTGTTAAAACTTTTCGAATATCCATATAATATGTGTGATTAACGTTGTTTATGCATTTTCATATAAAACTTTAGCTTAAGAGAACAGATTCGTAAAAAATATTTTTTGGTTGTTATTAGAAACTTAAAAGAAAAGCAATGAAAAAAAAGGGAGAGTTACTAAATCAAGCGATATTTTCTGCCAAAAACATACTCCTCTTTCGAATCAGTGGTCAGCAATATAACTATCGCTTGATCTAAAGAGCAGTTTTGTTTGTGGCATTTAAGTTGAAATATTTTCTCTGATTGCCGAGTTTTTCCGGATTATCAGCATTTATGATTCCTTTTATTGCAGCCGTTCTCCATTTTATGGTTGATTTGATCGTATCTGCGATGGGGTTGGTCGTGACATCCCGTGCCGATTCAGTTGTTTTCAGAAAAAAAAGTTTTTGAAGCATTTGTTAAAACGAAATGACATTTTTTTTCTGGCATTGATGTTTTTCATACGCAGTTTGCTTTCTTTCGCTGTTTCAAGAAATATCAGCAATTTAAATGATTCCATATTGAAGTTCGGAAACGAACCCATTAGAGATGCTCGAACCTGATGATCTATGATCTGAAGCTTAGTTAAGTCAGTTATAACAACTTCTCAATTTAAAGCAATAATAGAGCTATTTTAGACGGATCTCGTAATTTTGGACAGTTGTGAGATGATGAGGACGAAACCAGAGCCATACCACACCATACCAGTTATAGAACGTTTGATCTGGACGAATTTAACGTGCATCAAACCCACACACACGACACTTATTCGGTGAAATCGGGTCACGAACTTAAAGCCCTTCGGTTTTGAAGCCGGCACTTTATCAGCAGTTCCAGTTCTATTATGAAATATTATCACTCGTAGAATATTATTACTAATATAGTTGACTTATAGAATATGACGATTTATATAGTTGACTTATAG